>CM046837.1:38892721-38968851 GCA_025618425.1 Heliocidaris tuberculata | reverse complement strand
GGGGGTAGAATGCCCTTGACAACTATTGACAACAAAAAAATGTGCTTCCTTTTAGAACTGGTAACATTTTTTCCCCTTTTGCTTGTCAGAGAATTTTGGACCGAAAACAGACCTTAAAATAATTATGTGATAACCCCCTTTTTTCCATGTAAGAGAATTATGGAGGAAAAACTGGAAACCCATTCCCCTCCCCCCCCCCCCCCCCCCCCCCCCCCCCCCCGTTACAAAATCCTGGATACGCCACTTTTTGTCCTCATTCCATTGGAGTCATTTTTACAGATCGGTTGTGAGAAAGAATAAGCGAGTATGAGAAAATGAAAGCCTGTCAGAGGGGGAAGGAAGGGAGACAGAGAGACAAAGAGGCTCGGTGGGGGGGGGGGGGGGGGGGGGGCGGCAAAAGGAACTTTGGGATATGCCTACAAAGACAGAATAGGCTTATGAGTGGATCTATTTTTGAAAGACTAAATACTAATACTATAGCGGGGTTTGCTGTACAGGTGCCGACTGCGCCGAGGTTGAGTTAGAGCAAGAGCAGAGAGCAGCGCCATCTCGTGCCCATTGGAGAAGAAGAATATAATGTTTCAAAGACGAATATATTAAAAGACGAACATATTTCAAAGACGAACAAACCTGCTGTGGAATAAATGCCGCACAGAGTCGCACAGGTCAAGGGCTCTGGAGTCGAATAGATACGACGAATATTGTCAAGGACGAACAAAAAGACATCTAAATGATAAAGGATGAATATAATTTCAAGACGAAAATATCGAAATAGGTGAATATAATTAATGATGAAAACATTCAAAAGATAAATGGATTAAAAAGACGAAAATATTGAAAAGATGAAAATATGAAATACAGGAATATAATTTAAAGATAAAAGTATTGAAGAGATGAATAGATTAAAATGACAAAAATATTTAAAAGCTGAATATATAAAAAAGAAACTGTATAATGAAAAGACGAAAATATTGAAGAGATGAATATAATGAAAAGACGAAAATATTGAAGAGATGAATAGATTAAAATGACGAAAATATGGAAAAGCTGAATATATTTCTATAGAGATAAATATAAACAACTTCAAAAGATGAATATATTTCTTCAGAGATGAATATAAATACAAGAGACGAATATATTAGAGACGAATATATATTAGAGATGAATATAAATGCAAGAGACGAATATATTCCCCTTTGGCCTGCCATACATGTATGTAATCACCCTTTCCCAAATGCTTCCAAACAGTTTGAATGTAATTGCATGACCAGGGCCCCGTTGCATAAAACTTACCATTAACGGTAACTTTGCCATCAACGGTAACTTCCATGGAAACCTTGATTTTGATTGGCTGTTGAGTGATGTTACCATGGTAGTTACCATTGATAGCAGAGTTACCATTAACAGTAAGTTTTATGCAACGGGGCCCAGAACTCAACTTCATCTCTACATGTACATGTATATTCTCTAAGTCAACATTTCCAGGCATTTCAATAAGCTTACTTTGATACATTGTATTAAAAGTAGACACTCAAGTCCCCTCCAGTAGATATTAATGTTCCTAAACACCTCATTAGCCATGAAATATGTGCACACATGGAGGGTTTTAAATTCCATCTCATTAGTTGCCATGGAAAGTATCATTATTCACTGTTGAGCTACTTAGCTGCATGCCTTCTTCATTGTGAGTTGCATGTGAATTGATCTTATTTACAACACAGTAGGGAAGTGGGCGTGTGCCCCTTTAGCTCCTTAGATTGGGTAAAGGTCAGGGGGAAATCAGGTAAATGCTGATTATTCCACAGTGAACCTAGCCCTCGTGGACTGATCTTTGCTTGTGATACTGTATGTGCAATTCATGCATTCTTGCATACATACGTACACTGTATGTTCCAATGTCACTGTGCATACTGTACAATGATAAAACAAGTTGCATGTGCAAATACATGTACATGTACATGTACATGTATTCGGTGTTTTATCAGTGTGAGTTTGTGACAGACAAAAAGAAAAGGCATGCAAAGTTTTGAACACTCTTTGCCACATACATGTACATGTAGAAGTTAATGTCACAACCTGCGAGAAAATGTCTTTCTTACCAATATACTGCTGAAGGAGCGAATTGTATTCTTAGTAACGTTTCCCTGGTTGAAGCTTGGTCATGTGTATGCAGATACATGTACATATCAAAAATAGAGTAAAATGGCTTGAGCATAATAGAAAACCCAGTGTTATCCATGAACTTGACTTATGAAGCTGCTTTAATACTGTACAGTGTACTTTGTAGTTGATAGAAATCTAGAAATCCTTGATAAAATATATCACATGTCTGGTGCTCTGGCATATGCTCCAAACTTTATTAATGTTTTCAAAAATATACATGTAGGATCAGGGTTAGGGCTGCAATCAGGGTTTTAGCCTCATTGACATTGTACATGTACATGTACATGTAGGTTAGGTTTAGAGTTAGGATTACATACATGTACATCCAGACTCCAGAGTTGAAGTTTAGTCAGACTTTAGTGTAAGAAATTGATGCAGATTGATCAGTTGTCGCCGGAGCATGTGTGGGTTGTAACCCACACGATTTTTGACTACCCATTTATATGTACCTTCCTGTTAATTCAACCAAATCAAGCCAATAATGACCCACCTAGCAATGGCAGTACAATATAAATCATATCAAACACTGTTTCTATTGATATAACAGATATCCCAGACCATAATATTTATATTTGGGCTTTTGGCAGTGGTTTAAAAAATTAAAATTATAAGGAATATATGGAAATCAGCAGGGGCCATGGAAGTGCTAGTCATGATAAATAAACATATTTGGAGTCCATAATAGTTTGACTGGAATTTGCACCCACCCATTATGCACATTTGTACGTCAAATTGTTATACTGGAATGCCATATATTGACCACATTTACTTTAATATATATGGTAAAATGTAACAGTAAGAATGCTCCATACATTGTACATGTAGGAAAGACTTAAAATAATATCAGAATATTACATGTACTTGTCTTTGTACAAACCCATTTTTCACAGAAATAGTAAACTCTTATTTTAATGCAAAGTGTGTTGCAGAAATCATTATTTTTTAGCACAATGTTCAGTCAAGTGAAACAGATTGGTATGTAGTTCTTAATGACCAAGTGACCATCAGGAAAAGTGATTTTGATTCATTATCCAATGTTTTGGGGTAATAATTCTAATCTTTTTGAATACCAAAAGTCCAAAATGAAAATGCATAATTGTTTGAGAAAGTCACATGTTGCTCCTCCCTGATGTTTTTCCCTCATGACCTTTTGATACCTAACCTCAGATCTACAATATGATGCTTGCCACTTTAGGATACAAAAGGTGCTCAGGGATTGCAGCTGCAATGCACAATGTTATTATTGTATTCTGAATTCATTAACTGAAATCACAGATTTTATGTACATATACCTACCTTTTTCACATCTTGCCTATAAAAAATTCAAATCAGTATTTGAACAGATGGTTTGAAATATTATACACATGTACATTTACAGTATTGTAGTTCACCTTGCAAACTTAGGATTTTAACTTTTTGAGTTATTATAACCTGAGGCAATTTCTTTTTCTTTACTTACATGTACACTATCTGTATCTTGTAAAAATGATGACCACTTTTAGAAATTTAAAGTACACAATTTAATCGACACAGTGGAATCATCTTAATTTAGAAATTAGATTTAGAAAGCCATTTGCCATACATGTACATGTATATGGCAAATGGCAAAAGTATATATACTTTTACAAAAAATGAAATCAGTTTAAAAATAGGGTCCTTAGGCCTACGAAACAAAACAAAACCAAAAAAAGCAAAGAAATCTGACAAATTGATTTTGAGGGCTCATACCAATGATGTTCAAGGGCTTTTAAAACAAAGTGATGTTTGTCTGGGACTCTGGGTATGTGAAAGTATTGATTGAAGCTGCACAGATATCTACATGTAGGTCAACCAGCATTGGGATTAATCAATGTGGCCATTGAGTGTATATACATGTACAGTACATACACAGAACTCACTGACAAATAATAAACAAGGTAATTTCCAATTATGTGGATAATCAGTATGCACATTATATGTACTTGTACATACATGTAGGCCTATATTGTACAGTGTACATGTACATGTACATGTACTTATTTATTTATTTATTACTGATCAGCAGCAAGCTGAAAGGATCACTTTACAAATTTGGCAACATAAAATCATAGATATAACAATCAATTTACAAAACAAATAATAAAAGGACAGAAACAAAAATATGAATGTATATGACATTTAAATAATCATAGGTAATTGAATAGTATACACAAGTATTAACCCTTCCGATACAACTGACCACATTTTGTGGTTTGGCTCAATAACTTTTGATTCAGAGCCCTGAAAAATATACCAGATACATGAGTAGAAATAACAAAAATTTCTGCACAAACTATGTCCATTTTTGTTCCATGACCACATTGCGTTTGATCCCAGGAATTTTAAAAAGGAGAATAAGCTTTAAAATCCTTAAATTGGCAACACATTGAGAGGTTTAAAATCATTGTTTTTCATCAAAATTGGCAATTTCTTTCAACTATTCAACAAATTTCTAACCATGTATATTGTTTTCAAAAGACATAACACCAATATTAGAACCATGTAGCAATAAAAGATAAAAATTATTATTGTTGCCAATTTGAAGAACAAAATGTGATCAATTTAGTGCTTAAATAATTCCTGTCCCGAAAGGGTTAACACACCCACAATCACCCCACACACACTCAAACATAGACACACACGTATATGTAAGGAAAAAATGCAAAGTTATAAATATAATAGACGAGGGAATGTGATCGACTAAACAAATACATGTACATGTATAAAATATTGAATTTAAAATACATACATGTAATTTCCATACTGTAGATTTGAACAAGTTATGTACACACTGTATGTATGTATTTGTAGGCTTCATGGCATTTTTACACAAGTTGTACTTTTCTGACAGTGGTGGCAAGATTATCTAGCATGCTGTACATGTACATGTATATACATGTATGTACTTCTATGTACATTTGTACATGTAAATACATACTGAAGCCTTCACATCCTGGGAGATCAGAGATTTAACAATTTTCAGCACACAATACAAGGTTCTGCAAACCTCGACTTTCTGATTGAATAAAACAAATTATAGGGTTGTAGGTATTTCCATAATTTGTGTTCACAGACATGTACGTTTACTAAGTGTACATTTTTGTACTAAATACATTGTAAAGAACTGAAATGTGTGATGCTGCCTGCATTGCAGACAGTGTTATGTTTGCCATTCACGAAGCATGCACAGTACATGGAGGCATTGGACACAGAATCTGAAGATGATGCAGGTGTCATTCCAGTTCTCAGCCACACACGATATCAACGACCTACTTCATTGCAGTGATTCATCATGCTCTCCCTAAAAATCAGAGACATAACAAATGTCTTCTTTCATTACCTGGCTGGGTGAGAAATGGACAGTACTCACTAGCCCTTTCGAGACAACTGACCACATTTTGTGGTTTTGCTCCATAACTTTTGATTCAGAGCTCGAAAAAATATTCCAGATGCTTGAGTATAAAGAGCAAAGATTTTTGCACACATTGTGTCCATTTTTGTTGCATGACCATATTGCGTTTGATGCAAGGAATTTTTAAAAGGAGAATAAGCTTCAAAACCCTTAAATTGGCAACACATTGAGAGGTTCAAAATTACTGTTTTAAGATCAAAATTGGCAATTTTTTCAACTTTTCAACAAAGTTTCTAACTACATGTATATTGTTTTCAAAGACATTACATTTTATTAGAACCATGTAGCACTAAAAGAATATTGTTGCCAATTTGAAGAACAAAATGTGATCAATTTAGTCCTTGAATAATTCCTGTCATGAAACGGTTAGTAGATGAAATGTTTACATGGGAGGAAGGAAACCTGCTGTACAAATGTAGTTTGTTTACAATCAATGCACCCTTCATACATGTAATGAGGACAGTGCCATTGGTGATCACGATTTAGTTTCTGGTTTGTCTCTACTGTTGACAGTGACGCTAAATTTCTTGTCACCGTTTCAAATGTGGTACGGATGTAATAAAAATGGTTTTCATGCAAAAACAAATGCAATGCTTGTATACATGTACATGTAGATGTGAATTTTATTGGTTTTCATCTGAGATATTGTTTTTTTTTTTTTTAAATCTGATGAGTTTTACATGTAAACACTCCCAGTAAATTGTATGTTTTCATAATAGGTTGTTGATAAAAAGAATCCCCAAATAATGGTGCAGCATTATCATAGTACTACGTAATAGACACAATAAGCCAAAATATTTTATCACTCTGCCAACAGCATTACACTATAGCATTGCCTTTTGTATAGTGTAGGGTTCATATTCAGACACTAACAGCACATTTGCATGCATGTCAGCGTAAAAATTAAAATTTCTTTCGCAAGGGCTACTTACATGTAGAAGTCCACGTATTGTGTTTAGAGATTTTAATGCACTATGACCCATGGGCAGAAATATTATATATGACGGTGGCTCTTTTTTCATTTACGGTGGCTTTTTCAAGAGTTTGGGGGCTAATCGCCCTTAGCCCTCGCTTATTTTTTTCACTGATGCATGTGCATAAATTACATTTATTTGCCAAATGCTAAACCATCAATGCCTCTTGGGCATTTGTATTTAGTGTCATCTGCTGCTTTTGCAAGCTAAAGATTGCTTTTGCACATGCTGTATATTGTGCATGTACATGTACATGTACATGTACATTAGATGTGCCTACATTGTTACAGTGTTGGCAATACATGTACATGTACAAAATGTATGTGTACATGTTGCTCAGATAACCGATTTTGGATGAAATAGACTGTATTAAAAGTTGATATGACCCAGTTATATACGCCATTCATTTTCTTTTTCTTTAACCTTTGATTATGTATATTTTTTCTACCTACATATATAATGTATGTTTATATTACAATGTATACATGTACATGTACATGTAGGCATGTACATACATGTACATGTACATAGGGCCTACACTGTACTCCTGTACTTTTTCACATTCTAGGGCCTACATGTACATGTACATGTATGTGTACATGTACAGTGCACATGTACATGTACATGTATCATGTACAATTAATACAGTGATGCTCTTTTTAGTTCCCTCACTATCTCACAATTGTTTATAAATCATCATTAGAAAACCATCATTAGAAACAGGTTGGTAATATTTACTTTCAGTTTATGAACAGACTACTATCCCATGCAGTATTTATTGATGTTTAATTCATTATACGTGTATCCTACCATACAGCTTGACAAAATACTTAGAAATACATCTACATGTACATGTACATGTATAAGTTTCATACATGTACATGTACATGTATATGTTTTTGATATGATATTTCATGACTTTCAACAGTTTATCTTTCTATTAAATATATAAAAAGCATTAAAGCACCCATGATGTACAAACCAGTAGGCCTTATGCGTACACCTCAAATACAAATTACATGTACATGTTGTACATGTATTTATTGAAGATACAATGTACATGTACATGTATATGTACATGTACCATCTATTAGGGTCACAGTAGGTTGTATGATATAATAAAACACTGCCCGAACTTGGACCTTGCGCAAGGATGTCTTTAATGATTGTTTTTAAGTTTTGTACATGTACATGTATGATGGTGTAGAAATTTTGATTCTAGTATTAAAAAGACAGTTATAATACATATAAGGAAAGTTCTATGTGTACTGATATTTGGGAAAGGTCTGTATAATAAGACTATTCCTCCAATGAAGAATGAGTGTGCAAAGGAATACAAAAGAATCAGCGGTGTATGACGGCACACCCCCAAAGCTGTATTCATCTTCAAAATGCATCCATACTGTACACACTGAAAGTTTGTCAGGATTATCGTCAAAGAAAAGAAAGTTCTCTAGAGGGGTCAGGAATGCAGTTAAACACTATAATCTTGAACACGTCTTCTATAGGCCTACTTGTACATTGTACTGTATTATGCACACAATTTTGCTTAGTGCCTTATTATAGATGGGGCTACATGTACATGTAAATGGGGTCTTAGCACTACCAACAGTATTGGAATTAGCCCACTCGACAGTACAGGACTGCATTAATTTGGCCCTAGAAAAAAAAAAGCAGCAAGGTTAGCACTTTGCACCACATTTGTTGGGGCTTAGCATCAAAATGCAGTGCTACATGTACATGTACATGTAAACATTCTAAGTGAGAAAAGGCAAAAAAGATACTGTACATGTAGTCTGAGTTAAAGGGCAATCCAACCTTGATAATAAGATGATTTGTGTGAAAGCAGAAAAATAAGAAAAACAGGATGGCGAAAGTTTGAAAGAAATCGGACAAGGACTAAGAAAGTTATGGATGTTTGAAAAATGAGATCACTGCATCTATGCGAATCTCAAATTGACAATTTGGTGAGTCAATTGTGACATTTTTGTGGACAACTCTCCCATTTGTCGTACACAAAAATATCATTAATTTGCGGTTTTCTTCGAGGCGCTTTTACCCTCGGGGTTGTACTCAAAATATATTGGAGATAGCATATTGTTATAGGTCCTCATGAATGAAAGGATCCTACTGAATAACGCATTTTGAACAAAAGTGACATTTTAGTCATTTTGTGTGTTAGAGCGAATGGGGGAGTTGTCCACAGCTACATCACAGTGACATTACCTATTCGGCCAATTTGAAATTCCCATATGCATAGTGATTACAACTTTCAAAAATTCATAACTTTCTTATTGCTCGTCCGATTTCGTTCAAACTTTCACCAATCTGCTTCTCTGATTTTTCCTCTTTCTTTCAAAGCAACTTGCTATAAAGTTTGGATTTCCCTTTAAGGATAGTACTGGGCTAAGGATAGTTTGCAGGCAGCAGGGCTAAGAAAATAGAGTGTAAAAAGGGTAAAAGTCTACAAACAAAGCATAAAATATTACCATTTTGCCCTGATCTTGGCTCAACAGGTACGTGTACATGTACACTGTACATGTACATTGTAGGCCTGCATGAGTACATGTAGATGTACGTGTACTGAAATATTTGATTGCCCAGAACTACACGTATGAGGCAATGGTTTATTTGCGACTGATGCCCTTTTCACAGGAGGGTATAACTTCATCGTATGGAAAGCTGATTAGTTTAAAGCTGATTAACTAATCAGCTCTAAAGCAAATTTTCCGTGTGAACATCGAACTATACGATGATGTTCGGACAGATATGAACTCGCGATCTAAAGACCAGTCAGAGCAGCCTACAGATATGAAATTCGTATAGAGGAGGCAAGAGATTTTGTGTGTGAAGGGATATACGTCTTTAACTGGGTGGAGCTAAGACCGGACGCGCGCTTGGATTGGCATGACCGGCTATTATCATGTGCAATGGCCCTACTGCGCATTTAATACGCGTAATACATGTATCCTAGTATCCATATCATACTAAGATTAAACTGCAATAAGTTACTGTATACGCCATATATTTCGTGGGGGTTTTATTTTTCGCGAATTTCGCAAATCGTGTGTGGGTCGCGAATTTAACAACATGCCAAAATATTGCCAACATTAGAAGTCAGTTGAATTTGTTGTCTCTTGGTCAGAAATTCACCACTTCGCTAATTGCAAAAGTACATCATCACTGCTGTTTGTAGATTTGAGAATTTTCCGACCATGAATTCAACCACTCGCGAAATAGTCTGGTTAGTCCTATTCGCGAAAATTTATGGCCGCGAAATTTATGGCTTTATGTACGTGTAATAGACTAGTATTATTGATCGATAAATTATACAAATACTTCAAATTTTGAAAATCTGGGTAATCTACATAGTATCATAATATGACTTTAATAGCATACCCAAAAGAGCAAGATTCATACGTCAACTTGTGTCATAACATGGGCCGCGGAGCCGGGGGGGCTGGGGGGCTGGGGGGCTGCAGCCCCCCCCCCCACTTTTTTGAGTAGACACGCTAAAAAAAATCTTGGGAAAAGAGGCTCGAAAATAGACATTAATGAATTAAATCAGATCAGCCCCCCCCCCCTCCACTTTCAAAAACGCTCCGCGGCCCCTGCATAATACTTCTCACAGTATTGAATATGTACATGTACATGTATCGAATTTAAACTTCAATAAGTTACATGTATAGGAGGAAAATAATCCATGTATTAGACTCTAGTATTATTGATGAATAAATTATTCATATTTTGCAAAACATTCTAAAGTTCGATCTTTTTGATAATCCGTGTAATAGTTATGAGATATGACGTGGCATGAATGAAGGACTTGATTTATTCATTATCAAGCATCTTGATTTGTTTTAAAACCATTTCCAAACTAAACTGAAATTTAAGGAGTTTTTGGACAGAGTTTTTTGCTAATAGAGGATTGCCTTGTTACATGTAGGTATTCATGTCAATGTTGCCACGACTCACTGGACTGGTTGATTGACGTCATCAAAATAGATTATATGTACACGCAATCAAGAGAGAGCGAAAAATACTATTATCCAGAATTTATGAAGAACATAAACAGTAGGTCCATTGAAATAGTAATAAAAAAAAAAGAGAGAAGGTATAATTAATCATAACATCAATAATTGAATGCAGATATATGATATTAAACAACAACATTCAAAATGGTTCCAAGCAGGAAAATAGAATCGTGAACGTTCATGACGTGTAAGCCTCCTACAGTACCCATGTTCCCAACCATCCCTGAAAGTTCAACACTCATGTGTAATGCGTGGGCAGGGACTTTGATTCTATTCCCATTTTTGGACAAATTTGGTGAAACAGAAATACATGTACGCTGCATTCCACACTGATGAAATTCTCTCTCTGATTCAGCACCGACCACAGGTGGGCTGCAAGTACAAAGCCCTCCCACTGAAATGTAATAGCTTGCATTTATGCTTTATTATGATAGCTGAGATCAATGGGCAGATTTAGCCTGGGGTTGAATCCATTCAATTATAAAATGAGGTCTCTAATGAATAGAGGAGGAGGACTTTGGACCCCTCCTCTAATACTACTATTCTCCCTTTTACAAACATCGTATTTCAGTCAGTTAGCCCTGGAGTTCATGGTTTCTTTGCAACCGATTCAGAATGTGCATGTATAGAAACATTTAGTAAACATTTAGTGAACATGTACATGTACATATACATGTAGTTTATTCGTCGCGATCCGATATTACACCCTCAACGCTAACACAATAACAGTCCTTTACCCCATTGATCTCTACCCTCGCACGGGTGAAATTTTGGGGATCGCGCAATTAGTGGAGAGTCACGCTCTGTGTGTGGGATATGTGTGTAGAGAAAGAGCAGGGTAGGGGAATAATCCAAATATTAAAAAAACGGATAGAATCTAGAGTGTAGCCTATGCTTCAGAGCTATGGATAATGGATTGCCATTAAGCTAACAATATGGAGACAGTCCAGGTAGTGGACTAATAGTTTATATTCATTTGTACAATATCACTAGCTGTATATGCCTAATTGTCGTCAGTGTTTCCCAATTTGCTCCAACTTTACTGCCTGAGGCGTCTAGTATGATTGGCCCCCGTATTCGTACTCTGGAGCCCCTACGTTCTGTCAAAGTATGAACAGGGGGAAGGTGATGGGGATGCATACACATGTACAGACCATAAAATATTTCAATTCAGAGCCCCATTGAAAGAAAGTTTTGTATGGAGCAAAGCATTTATAATAGAAAATTATACCAAATCAGATGTGTTTGACATAGTCAAATTATACGTTATAAACATGTCAGGTATTTAGAATGTCTACTCACATCATGCAAGGGAGACTGGTTTTCATTATGATTGATTTAACTTACTGTAAATCAAATAAACTTGTACATGTACCCTACATGTAGGCATATGTTTCAGATGGATTTTACCCACCTACATGTACCCTCACCTCCTTGTCAATAAAAAGGAGTTTCATCCATCAAATAGAACTTTTCAGTATTGAAAATCAAAACTAGTTTCCCCTCTTCTCTAAACAACATTGATGATTTTTCTTGAAATGCTCAGGTCAGGAATATTTTTTTCCTCTCACATTCCAAGACAAATGAATGAACAGTGCAATGACTTTCATGACCATGTCAGATTAATGAATAATACATGTATATGCAGGATTCTCACCAGTGTAAACCCCCTTGCTGCTAATACCATGGGGATTTGAGAACAAAATACAAAGGGCCAATTTTCCCCAACAAGAATGCTGATAAGTGTGATAAAATGTGTCAATTGTTTTGGTCCCCTGAAACACATCCCTGGGATGCCATAGGGCCATATTTGACTCGCTTTGGATCATTATGTCAATGCATACTTTCACCTTGAAAGCAGGGTTCTTCAGTCATGGAAAACCTGGAAAAGTCATGGAATTTAAAAAATGTTTTTCCAGGCCTACAAAAGTCATGGAAAATGCATAATTATAGATATAAGTCATGGAAAAGTCATGGAATTTTATAAATTTGTATGTATTTTGCTTTTAATCAAATACTACTTTGGTGCTTTGGTCCTGTCAAAAAACGGCCATGGGATATCACAAAGCCATATGTTTTTCACTTTACTGACCATAGTTCTGTAATTTTTCTGCCCGAAAAGCCCTTTTACATTCACTTTTAACTTTGATTTCACTTTTGTCATTGAAACAGGCTGGAGTAGACAACAAGGTAGCAGATTGTCCGTTGTGTCAGCGGCTGTTTATGATCATCGTCTTGAAGAAAATCAAATACCAAGTCTGCACAGTAAATAAGGAGATCTTACCTGCAGAATACAAGAAAATCTTAGGTAAGCTACATGTACATGTAACATAACAACTTGAAGACTAATTTTATTTTTACAAAAGGATAAAGAAATGAAAATATTCAAAGTTCTGTTGTCTGCATGTATCTTTTTTTTATTGTACATGTAATTGTATGGAGTCTTAGTTGTTTATTATCCTTTCAGATAATCATATTTTACAACACTGTAACAATTTGGATATTCTGTTAGTAGAATAAAACTTACTTTATTGAAGCCCCTTTAGGCGTAGGGAGTATTGTCAATTTAGGCTTTCATAATGTCGATGGCCAATGACATAAATTTTGGCAATTTCATGGGTCTAGGACTAGGCTTCATACACATGTACATGTGTACATGAACAGAGTTCTGAATGTAAATTTATGTGCAGCTATCTATGTTTACATTCTCAAGTGGAAAAGGTGAATTTGTACATTTAGAATGCATTTATCTCAGAAACAAAGGTCACAGACTTTTTTAGTTTACGGACCCACCATGGCCAAATACTCATGATAAGATCCCTGGAAATAAATTTGTTTATTGTTCTATCTTGCATGTGTACATGTTCATAGAGTAATCTGCTTTCGTACACATTAAAGGGAAAGTCCACCCTGGTATTTACATTGTAGTTGATTTGAATAAAAGCAGAAACATGAGAGAAGCAAATTAGTGAAAGTTTGAGCAAACTCTGATAAGAAATAAGAAAGTTATGAATTTTTGAAGTTGTAATCAATCAAACACAAATTGGCAACTCCGTGACATATCTTGCAAGGTCCTCTCGACCTCTTCCATTTGCCCGGTACTAAAAAAAAATTACAAATTACCATTTTCTCTATAGAAAATATTCAAACATACTGTACATGTACATGTACATGCATCCTAAATATAATCATTGCATCAAAACCTGTGTGAAACAAATTTATTCCTTCATTAACTACATGTAAAGGAAATTGAAATTCTTGAAATTTTCTGTACATAGAAAATGGGAGAGGACCTCGCAAGATGTTGCTATTTTGTGTTCGATCGATTACAACACTGTAAAGATTCATCTTTCTTATTTCTTTTTGGAACTTGCTCAAACTTTCCTTAATCTGTTTCTGTCATTTTTCTGCTTTCATTCAAATTAACTAAATACGTTTACCAAGGTGGACTTCCCCTTATTAAGTAACCTTGTATTAACGTACAGTATGTACATGTATATGCATTTCCTGTCATTCATGTTTTAATCAAGTGCTGTACATCTATGGAATTCCTGTTTTCAACAAAACAATTATTGGTGCTTTTCTATCAAAATAATTTGGGTTTTGAACTGAATGAAGGATTCTTCTCTCTAACCAGTGGTTTGAAAGTCAAAATAGTGCTAGCTAAATTCATATGTACATGTACATGTACATGTACATGTTTGATTCCCAGAAAAAATGGCTGTCGGGCACTGCTTGAATGATTACAAAATAAGCTCTTAATTCTCTTTTAATTCTCTGCAGACCTCTCAATATGAAAAATGTCGATAAGAATGAAGTACATATACATGCTTTCAGCATTCAGCAAATAACAATTTCTTTTCTTGGGCTTGCATGTCATAATTTGTATCTCTGCAGGTTCCCCAAATTACGATTGAACATGGATGAATGCTTTAGGAGTCACATTATCAAGAGATAGCAATTGATTTTGGGTGGATTTGGCTTGAATCCATGTACTTTACTGTTTTATATTGATCATATACATGTACATGTATATTTGTACATGTAAGAATGTGTGGATGTTCAGAGTTCTATCATAAAACATATCTCTTGGTACAAAAAAATCTACTACAAATGTACCTTTCTCACACTATCTGTACCTGTAACTGTACTGTTCCTGTAAGTTTACTAGTAGTACTTCCAAACTCCAACAAATTCACTTCTCCCTGCATGCCTATGTTTACAAGTATTGTATGATTATTTAGATGAAAGAAGAATGATTCCTAGATACTGCTTACTCTGGACCATTTCAGAGGAAATGTTCATACATTGAATTGATATAATTTGATGGTATCACCCAATTTATATTGTTTGTTTCCCAAACTAACAGTGGTGTGCCTGTATAGTGCACATTGAAATGTGAAGGTTATCTGATCATGCAATGAGAGGAAATACATTTTTTTCTTTTCCTTCCCACTTTACCTTAATTCACCAACTGTAAACATTGTGTTTTTAACCCATCGCCTACGGAACATGTTCATATATATTAAGCCTATGGGAATGAGAGAATTCATTTAGGAACGAGTTTACCTTCATGACAGTTCAAAGTTATAACTTAATGTTTTCACAATGGTAATTATAAGTGTGAACACACTGTACCTTATCCTTCTCTTCCATACTCAGGAAACACACCACCTCCTGTGCTAGTGGATCCCAACGTTCAGACAGACAACCCTCTTGGTAAGGTCATTGACGATATCATCAAGGCAGAGCATTACCTAGAGTCTGTATTCCAACCCAAGCTAGAGAATTCCAACCCAAGGGCCAAGCAGGTCGGATCAAACATCTTCAGTAAATTCTCAGCGTGAGTATCAAGATGGATTTTTTTCTTCCTCTGCTAGAGGTCCTATGGTCAATAAAAGTTTGGGCACTGCATGCTGGATCAGAGAGTCTAGGTTGAAATCTCACCCACGTTTGGTATTGTTCTGATTACTGATCAATACTCACAAACTGTCCAGGAACAGCATCAGAACCGTGGCTCTCCTGAAGCATCTGGTTTTCTTTGTAGCGTGTTTTCAGATCACAGGATATAAGGAAATTATTTCAGTTGGTGTACAAAATTCACATAATTGTCATTCCAGTTTCATTAAATAACGAAGATGGAGTGTTTCCTATGAAAGAAATGGAAGTACATGTACATGTGTATGGCATCCCAATGAAGAGAATATTCTGAATTTCTCAAGAAAATCACGGTTATTTATGTTGCAGAACCGTTATAATCGTCAGTCTTCTATTGATATCTTAATAAATTTCATTGATTATTCTACACACTGTATAGGATAATTTCTAAAACATGTTTAAATTTATATGCTTTGACAGATTGATGAAAAACCAGGACAAATCCAAGAGGGAAACCCTGGTGAACAGACTAAGGGCGGAGCTGAAGAAACTGGATGATTTCCTGAAGGATACTTCAGAAGATGATGAACTTTCCCCGGGACTTTACCTTGAAGGAGATAACTTCACACTAGCAGACTGTGATCTTCTGCCAAAGCTGCATCGTGTTGACGTCGCATGCAGATACTTCAAGGTAAGGGATCAAAAGAGAAAGAAAGCACACTCATTCTCTCTCTCTCTCTCTAGGGGCCGTATCCATAGACTATGGCTATCATGATGTTCCATGACTCTCTGTCTCTAGCCTTCTCCATCAGTTCTACCTCCTGGCACTTGACTCCTCTCTCTTTAAAGATAAAGCTGAGTTCTGGGCCCTGTTTCATAAAACTTGTCATCAATGACAAGTTGCAATAACTGTTTTAAGCTACTGAAATCCTTGCATCTGATTGGCTGAGAGCAAATTTGTCAGTAAAAATCACCGAACAAGCCACTTGATGAAACGCCCCCCTGGTCATGAAAGGGAATTGTGAAAGAAACTGTCTCAAAGCAATTGGGAAAGGTTGATTATATAGCACATGAGAATTGGTGTATGCTGTAAGGTTTTGGAATCACCAAAATGATAAGAAATTGACTCAATCCTGCTGAGAGTCACATGCACTGCACACAGAAATGTGTTGATAGGACTACACACAAATGTTCGGCCCGAACATTTCAGCTGTTTTTTGTCATATTTTGAATATGAGAGCATTTGAAGAGCAATCCTTTTCAGGGGAAATATCTACTATGATATTCTTCCAAACTAACATAAAAAGAATGAGAAAGCTCACAAATTATTTTTCACCTTTCCCAGAATTAAATCTTCCCTTTAAGCCACTTCTTCATTGGATCAATTTAAAGTACTCTTCTTCTTCCTCAACTCCTCTTCCTTTCGATCTTTCCTGTCAGTGCCAGGTTTAAAGGTTTTCTAAGATTTTCTAAGAGAGCAGCTGGCTGGAGCAAGGGTAATAGTAATACTTTGTAGGCACCTTGAGCATCACCTGGAATGGATATGTGCGCAATATAAATGTAGATCTAGCTATTATTGTTGCTGTTGTTGTTGTTATTATTATTATTAATTTGTTATGATATTCTTTTTGTCATGTATGTATCCAGTACCCAGAGGTAATGGAAGGCTTTGAAGCTGTTCAGAGGTATCTGACGACCTGGAGGGAAACACCAGTCTACCACATCATCAGATACGAAGACAAAGAAGTCTACAACACCTACCGCAGTGTTGTCATGAAATCATAACACCATTGCGTGGCAGCAACAACAACTGGCAAAAACAACAACAATAATAAAGGGAAGCGAGAACGATTGAGTGATGAAATCCACCAAGTAGGCATAGATGAGACCGGTATTATCATGAACCAACACTGTAAAAATAGGCCATTCTACATCATACTTTCCACTGATAAAAAGTTTGGTAGTGAATCGCCATCGTGAGTGGCTATTCCATATCTTTATGAGGGTAATGGGGCGCTGTGAGCAACCGCTGCATGGTGGATATGAGTACTATAAAAGAATCAAATGTTATTATTGTCATTAATTCATCTACACCTCGTAGTAATTTCCCAACATTACCATCATCAGGTTAATGACAATTGAACCGATATTCAAAATATTCATTTTTTGATATTTGATTCCGTTCATATCTTAATCAAGTCCATGTAATAATCACTTAATGTGGTAAAGACTAAAACAACCAAAACTCAGGATTAAACTGAGTTGGAAATTCATTTTGAATGAAAACTCCATTGGCTATTTAAAAACTGGAGGCCTACTTTTACTGTGTTAGGTGACAGCATTTCTATGAAAAGTAAAGTTCTTTTCATTGAATAATTGGTTCTGAAATGGAGAAATCATGTGCATGTATTATAGAATATCCACTCATTTTATGCTGAAAATTATGTCTTGAAATTGTGGTATATGACTTTACGTATTTTATTTGCATATTTACTTGGGGGATATGATTACAGGATTTTATTGATAAACTACCGTACATGAAAATAATTGTCAAATACATATATTTTGATTTAGTAAGAGAAGAGGGCAAGAAATACCAACTAGATTATTGGTAAGAACTAAGATATAAGCACCTTTTTTAAGTTAACACTTTACATTGTGATAAAGTTGCATTTATACCGTACTTCATGGCAGCATAAATTTATAAATAAATAATGGGATAGCTTTCAGGATGTATACATTTCTTTATATATTGCATTTATTCTAACGTTGTTTGTAACCATTTTATTTTAACTTCATCCATCCATCCCTCATATATGATATTTAGCTTCCTAAACATTGCAAATAATAATAATTAAAACCCTCATACAGTCAGAAATAAGCTAGGCAGTCTCCTCCCAAACCCTTTATAAATTTTTTAACATATATGACTTCAAGTATATGTTTCGGATTGATTCACAATCTATCGTACACCATGATGCTATATATGCTATTCTATAATAGGAATACCAGACTTCGAAAAACAATACCTGCCGTAAAAGTGAGACCTTTTAAATATGAAACCAAAGACAGTGATGTACAAATATATGTGATTCTGTAAATTCTATTGAACAGTCAATTAAAAAAATGATTTGTGTCCTCATCGAAGGGAATTTGTATGTAGTGTGAATGCTTCTTTCATTTGGGAACCACTTTCTTGTTTTAGCTGTTTTAATATTAATCCATGGTGGTAAAAAAAAAAAAAACAGTGCCAAATTGATAAAAGAAGCCAATCTTTAATTCTGGAACGGCATTTGATAATTTGACAAGTACCGGTATACATGTACATGTGCTGTGACTGAATGAAGAACCTTAGCTGCCCAAAGTAAATTATTATACCTCTTTTGTTTTGTTATATTATATCATCAATATCAAGGCATTTTGCTAGGTATGCACATTTTTGCGCAAGGTAGTTCGCTGTTTTAATATCTACTTACTTATTCACGTATTCATGGAAATTGATGGAAAAGCAGATAATTAGTTTCTGCCCTGTTTCATTTTGTGTTGGGTTGTCATGTATTCCATTTTCCTTTACAGTCCTGTCTGTTTATAGATCATCCAACTGTCATCCAGTCTTATTTGTTTTGTATCTTCATGAAATAAACATAAAACCATATATTACAGAGAAAAATGTTACCTTCATTGTACATGAATGTATTACATGGAATGCCGGTAAGGGGATGCATATAGGATTATTGTCTTGCAAAGTACAGTTATAGTTGTGTAGAATAAGGAAGTATTTTCAATTTGCCCAGTTTGAGCACTAGATAAAATACAATGTATGTAAATTGTCAACTAAATGCATTTGTCAGCATTGTAAACTTTAAGGAGTACATAAACATGTAGGAGTACATGGATCATGCCCCTTGTGTTTATTTTATGAAACCTCATCAATCGCAGACCAAACCTAAAAATGCTGTATAAACATACTTTTCTGCACTATCCAATCATATTTTTCTGCTGTAG
Organism: Heliocidaris tuberculata; assembly: GCA_025618425.1. Classification (NCBI taxonomy): domain Eukaryota; kingdom Metazoa; phylum Echinodermata; class Echinoidea; order Camarodonta; family Echinometridae; genus Heliocidaris; species Heliocidaris tuberculata. The sequence goes on along the minus strand of CM046837.1, from coordinate 38,949,367 downwards.
AGTGTTATAGACCTTATGTGAGGCCTAATTTAGATTCAAGTACTTTTGTCATAAATACTCCCCATCTATATTTACCCAAAATGCTCTTATAAATGTATGTTTTGGCAAGATTAATGTTTATCGTTAGGAAAAAGTATTGTGGCTTATCATGTATGTATGATGAACAACAACTGACTGCATGAAGCCATTGCCTTGAATTATTCTTTTAGATTTCTTTAATATTTTTTTATCTGACGTATTTGAGAAAGAGCACGTTTAGGCAGTGTTGGATGGTTTACAACTTTTACAAGAAAGACTTTGTCAGAATATGGTAAATCAACTCATCCATTTTGTTTTACAATGAATGTAAATTGTGTTATTATTTCTACTCTATTTTAATCTAGATAGGTTCAGGATTGGTAAAAGACGAATTGAAATACGATATGGGAGCACATTGTGTGCACAGGGAAGTGACTTAACGTTTTGCTTATAATTGAAATATGGCACTATCTTATCTTTGTTATCACTTCTATTACTCTGTAAAAAGATATTTCTGTGAAAATGATTGATGCTAATTTTGAGAGATTGTGGTAGATATTTCCTTTTTAAAATTTCCCACCATCACCAAAAAGTGTAAAAAAATGTAACGACTTTATGAAGGTGATATTTGAAAATTGTTGTATTTACTTTCTCACTTTCTAGCAGGTACAGTACATCAGTAATCGGTCTACATGATAGGTTATGTATTAATCATGTATAGTCTTTGTTGGTATTTAATCTTGTACATAGAATATTTCACTTTGATTTTAAAAGTTAATGAGAAAATGATGTACATGCCTATGATTTGGCTTTTTGTGATAAAATGGTGTTATTTTTCTATTCTTTTGTTCTATACACACGTGAAATTTGAAAATCATGTAGATTTCTTTTTCCACTGACAATTTGTTTTTTGTGTTATCAAAATATATTTGGAATTATCTCATTCATGTGGGAACAACATTAAGTAATGTTTGAACAATATTCATGTACAGAGACTATTTGATTTAATTTTAAGTACCGGTAGGTAGGCCTATTATGTAGTAGCACACAATTTTTAAACTCTGTTCAATTCTTGGCAGATTCTGTAAGCTCTAAGTTGCTATATACCTCAAAGTTCTAACTAGAAATCTCAGTATCACACCTGTTATGAAATGGTATTTACTATTATCCATTTTTCTCTGTGATAATACACTTGTATTTAGAAACCTATCGTAGTTCTATATTGGCCTTACTTTTCTTTTAAGACTTTCATATACTGTTAAAAGATATCATCATGATGTACTTGTGTAGATAAATGTCCTGTCACCCAACTCTGTAATTTTCTGGTATAAACCCATTTCTTATGGCTTAAACATTGTTGCTTTTGAATTATCTAAGTTTAGATTCTTCTAAAAAGATTAGATCTTCAGAAGATACTACTTGAGGCATTCATGAAAAACTTTCCAATATCCAGTACTCGTAAATTGTACTAGAATGATAAAAGTACTATTAACCAGGTGGATATCTTGTACGGTCAATTTTAACATGAGTTAAAAGTATGACTTATGTTTGGTTGATATCTGATCGTTCATTGAAATAATTTTGTGATAATGAAAGTACTTAATTTGTTTCATTTTAGAGAAGAATGATTGAATTAACAAAAATGCAATGGGACAAATACATGTAAAGTAAGATTTATGTGGCTTATTTCATGAACCAGTATGGATACATATAGTAGGGTAATGCATTGCCTGTACAGATCTGCTATCAGAAAATTTTGTTCCTAAGTTGTCACTTATACAAAATCATTACATCACTACACTTCAATCTGCTCTAATATTCTTTTCAATTCAGCAATATAACACAGCTGCTGTCTGCTCTCTGTTTGGGTTTTGTAATCAATATTGTAATGCAACCATTTTTTTTTTCTTTTTATTTACTCTCAATTATGGTGATTTACATTATTTGGTTTCAAATTCATGTTATTATTTTGGTGTTGGGATCATTGTACTTTCTCCTAGTTTCTCATTTCTTTGGCTTATCTGATCTACATATATGAGCGTATGTACTCTTCTCTGCTAGTTAATGTAGTGTCGTTACTCACAGCTGTATCTGAATCATAAAACAATGCCATTATACCATGTAACCCAATTTGATCTCCAAAGTTGTGTGATATTTTGTGTGATATTTTGTGTCGAGTGGTAACATACAGTGTGAGTCTCTAAAAAGGAAGCCCAGATTCAGCTCTAAACAAGTTTGCTATCTGTACATATAAATTTAATCAAAGATATCATTGTAGCCTATCATGTTTCCTTTTATTTGACACATTGATCAATAAAGTTTGACCATAGACAGCTGAAAAGAACATTTTTCCTGATTCATGTCAAATTTTCCTCTGCCCAAGTTTAAAATGAAATGGATGGTCAACCCGAGGGTGGTTCAGTGTTCCCCATTCCAGTTGAATGCATTCAAAAAGATTGAAGTAATTCCTGGAACCATTTAGCCCAAACTTCGGCCAAGACGATTTTGACATGCTTTTTAAAAATGGCCAGTGCTCAGTCTTCCATTATCGCATTTTGGTGAGCAGTCTATCAAATTATTATACACGTAAGAGATTTCACTTGTTTTAAAGATAATGGGGCTGTAATATGGGTTTCCTTTTTATTGACTCACACTGTATATTGTGTCTTCATTCATTATGCATCGTAACAGAAAATGGAGTTTGAAGCCTTGAGATCCTTTCAGTTTAGGTTCCACATAATTTGTCATCATTTTCAACTTAATACAAAACCACAGCATTTGAAGAACATAAGGAGTTTTATCGTAGTACACATTTATAGGGTCCATGTTGTCTGATACAAGTACGATGAAACAAATTTACAACCAGCAATTAACTGATAGAACAGATTTCTTAACTGGGTATATGTTATTCGTGATGAAGAATCTCTATATAATCAGATGGAATCATTATTTAATTATCTGTTATACTCAGGGTAACTCTTTTAAAAAAATAAGTAATAGAGTAATATCAAGTATTATTTACATGTATCACATCTCTATATATGATTCATAGGATAATTACCTTACAAGTATATACTTGCTAACTCATGATATTTGGAAAGTTGAACATTTTCCACATTTAAAAAAAATAACAATCTTGAATCGGGCGTATGTGTTAATCAACTGGCCCAGAGATGCAAGCACTCCAGGTTACTCTATGTGCATAATTTCTATCACTGACATTGACATCATATACTAGTACATACATGTAGGTAGGCGTGACCGTTGGCTATCTACCAAAGCATTTTTAAGACCAACGCCCATTCAGTATCACTTTCAACCATGATCACTCAAGGCTTGTTCACACATGACTGGTAAACGGCCTCAAGTAACCGCCTCGGTAAACCAAATGACAGAAGCATACTCTGTATCTTTCACACAGATAAGTGAGTACCAGTAGGGGCCTTTGTCGCTACTTTTTTGCTATTTACTTCGAAGTAAAATAGTTTTTATTTTGCCTTGGAGGTTTTGGTTACATGTTATTTTTATAAAGGTTCTTAATTCTGAAAGTAACATAGGTTTCATAATTCTGAAAATGCACTGGAACCCTTTATCATTTTTTTTTTAAATTTAGGAAAAGTGAGTGCCCCTGCATTTTTTTAAAGGCAGTTTGCTTCGTCATAATTATGGGAACAAGGCTTTACTTGAACTCATCTGGAGTATGGAGGTGTATGGTGTCAAGATCAATCAAGCTAGCCACAGGTTTGGGTGTGACTCGCGGGAAGATTAGATGTGGGTGGTCAATGTTTATGGCGAGTATGTGAGATGGAAGAAGGTGGGGTGAGGGAGGGAGAGAGAGAGAGAGAGAATGAATGAATGATTTTATTCACCAACAATAACATTATGTGTACATGATTTGTCATACAGTAATACTGTTACAAGATTGAAACATATGATAATAGCTGGTAAATGGGACCAGAAAATAGCACATGTGCTAGTCGAGCCTGGCCCCTCTACAAAGTTTACATAGTAGATGATATTAATTCCATTACAAACATAACAATTACAACAACTTACATAGATATCTTGGTGTTACATGTACATGTACATGCACATTTACATATTGAACAAAACATAATACTTATTGACTTAAAAGATGTTCTTTTAACGATTTCCTAAAACTGCTTCTGGATGATTTTAATTTAATATCGGTTGGTATTTTATTCCATAAATCACTTCCTACAAAAGAAAGAGAAAATTGTCCTTGGGTAGTCCTTAATTTGGGTAAATGTACCCGTCGACCTGTTTTTTGTCTCGTTGAATAATTGTGTTGTATCGTATCACAATAATCTATCAAAGAGTGGGGTAAGTTATTATTACTCAGGTCATACATGAAGGTTCCTACACATAAATAGTGCATATCAAACACATTGAGGATCTTTAAATCTCGAAATAATTGGCGAGTATGAGCTCGCCAGTGGCTAAATGTGATGGCACGTACTGCCATCTTTTGACTGCTAAATAAACAATTTAAGCTACTTTTGTATGTACTCCCCCATACCTCGATTCCATAGGTTAGATGTGGCTCTATGAATGCTTTATACAATAAGACTAATGTATATTGGGGTACAACATGTCGCAGGCGGAATAAAATTCCAACGCTTTTCCGTATACATGAATTGACAGCTCGAATATGATTGTGCCAAGTTAAATGTTTATCAATCGCTATCCCCACAAAAGTTGCTTCATCAACCTCTTCAATTACCTCTCCACCAATTTCTAGTCTACCAGATAGTGTGATTTTCCTCCTTCTGCTGCTAATTAACATAAATTTTGTCTTCAAAGAGTTGATGGTAAGCTTATTTGCAATGCACCATTCTTGTATTTTCTTTACATTGATATTTATTTCATTGGCAGAGAGAGAGAGAGAGAGAGAGAGAGAGAGGGGGGGGGGGGGGGGGGAGAGATTGGAGTGGATGCAGTCAAACAGGTTTTATGTTGTGTGGTGTTTTGAAAAAAATCTTAAAATTTTTAACAATATGCAGAGCAAGGGAAGAGAAAGTAAAGAGAAAGAGAGAGAAATAGGGAGATATAGGTATAGAGAGAGAGAGAGATAGATAGAGAGTAATCAAACAAAATAGAAATAAATACTTTGAAACAGAATTAAGATTATGACAAAGATTAAAAGAGAGAAAGGGTGAGAGAACCTGAGAGAGAGAGGGAGAAAGAGAGATAGGGGAGGGGGGGGGGATTTATTAAACACATGAAGGGTAGCAATAGAGAGGTGAAAGGGGGTTGATACATGACTTTAAAAAAAAAAATGCAGAATCATATAGAAGAAACGTTTTTATTTTTATTTGAATTTTATGTCAAAACCTCGGGGCCCCATGATATATGGGAAGGACATGGAGTTCTTCCCTAACACAGGGATGCAGCTGATAATATCCTTCTATATCACTCTCTCTGGCAAATATATTATGATGATAAATGACTGCAAGTGTTGTTTACCAGCCTACTACATGAATATTCATGTAGAGCCAAATTGATTAACAGATCGACTGTTGACTAGCCTTATATACATGCATAATGCATCTCAGATAGGGTAGGGGCGATATTCTGGGGATTGTATACATGTATACACTTAGATATTATATTCCACCTGTAACAATTAACACATTCCTGTCACAGAGATGAAGACTTTGGTGCAAAGAGATTGACAGTACATGAATGATGACATTTCAGGTTAGATAAAAAGCTGGCTGCAGCCTCGCAGCAAGGGATCCGGACAGGTCATTCCACTGATTGCATCAAAAGAACAAATTTTCTGTGTGATAAACTGGTCTAATCTCAGTTATCCTGAAACCTATGAAGTTACAAGCAGCTTAGGCTACATTATTATGAATGTAGAAAGTTGGCCTAGCAATGGTCAGTAGGCCCGTCTTCATCAGCCCGAGTTTCCAAAATAGCCCGCTAATTCTGATCCGGGAAACTAACCCGATCAGAACTAGCTCGAGCTAGTTTGTAGTGAAGACGCAATTAGCTGGCTATTTCGTGGGTTTCTAGCTCGAGCTAGAAGCCTAAGTCAACTCGGGTTTTTTTGTGAAATAGCGCGCTATTTGGCGAATTAGCCCGCTAATTCGCAGGTGAAGACGCACTCGAGTTTTGACTCGGGTTAATTTATTCATGACACCAATCCTAGAAATGTTATTTTCCTTATGTATTTCTTGATTTTCTTCTCTCTTTCCACCTTTTCCTTATGTATTTCTTTGTTTTTTCTCCTTATGTATTTCTTTGTTTTCCCCATTCTTTATTCTTCTTTCTATTCTTATGTATTTCTTTGTTCTTCTTGCTATCCTATTTTCTTTATATATTTCTCGTTTTTCTTCTCTCTTTTTGTCTTTTCCTTATGTATTTCTTTGTTTTTCCCATTTTCTGTTCTTCGATCTTGCTATCCTCTTTTCTTTGTTTATGTATTTCTTTGTTCTTTCTGTCCTCTTCTCTTTATATTTTCTTATGTATTTCTTTATTTTTCTTTCTATTCTATCTTTTTCCTCATGTATTTCTTTGTTTCTTATATATTACTTTATTTTTCCTTCTCTCTCTTTTCTCCTTATATATTTCTTTGTTTTCCTCATTATTTATTCCTTTTTTCTATTCTAATGTATTTCTTTGTCCTTCTTTCTCTCCTCTTCTCTTCACATGTATTTCTTTATTTTTCTTTCTATTTTATCTTTTTCCTTATGTATTTCTTTGTTTTCCCAATTTTTTAATTCTTCTTTAATTTCTTATATATTTCTTTGTTCTTCTTGTTATCCTCTTTACTTATGATTCTTTATGTATTTTTTTGTTTTCTTCTATCTTTTTATCCTTTCCTTTTGTATTTCTTTTGTTTTCCTGTTGTCTACTCTTCTATCTATTCATATGTATTTCTTTGTTCTTCTTTTTTACCCTCTTCCCTTTATATTTCTTTGTATTCCTTCTCTATCTTTATCTCTTCCTTATGTATTTCTTTGTTTTCCCCATTTTCTGTTCTTCGATCTTGCTATCCTCTTTTCTTTGTTTGTTTATGTATTTCTTTGTTCTTTCTGTCCTCTTCTCTTTATATTTCCTTATGTATTTCTTTGTTTTTCTTCCTATTTTATCTGTTTCCTTATGTATTTCTTTGGTTTTTTTCTATTTTATCTGTTTCCTTATGTATTTCTTTGTTTTTCTTTCTATTTTATCCGTTTCCTTATGTATTTCATTCTTTCTTCTGTATTACTTTGTTTTTCCTTCTCTCCTTTTGCTTCTTATATATTTCTTTGTTTTCCCAATTATCTATTCTTATTTCTATTCTTATGTATTTCTTTGTTTTTCCTTCTCTCTTTTTATATTTTCCTTATGTATTTCTTTGCTCTTTTCTCTTCAATTATCCTATATATTTTTTTCAATTTTCCATCTTCGAAGTGCGCATGCTCTGAAGCTCGAGTTTATTCCAAGAACGAGTGGGAATCGCTCGACTCGGGCTGGTGGAGACGGGGTTTTTCAAACTCGGACTTTTTTCTCGAGAAGCGCTGATCGGGCTAGAATCTCGAGCTTGAGCAAACTCGGGCTGATGGAGACGCACCTATTGGGAAAAAAAGGATTTGAGAAAGATGAGTTAATCCAAGGTGAGACAGATAGATAGATAGCTACATGTAGATAGAGAGAGACAGAGAGAGAGGGGGGGGGAAGAAAGAATGACAACATGACAGAGAGAGATACATTTGGAGGGGGAGAGAGAGAGACAGAGACAGAGAGAGATAGAGAAAGAGAGGGGGGGGGGGTGCGATGGACTGATGAGGAGGGGTTCGGTATGAGTCAAAGAAGAGAAAAACAAATTGGACCGTCGTGAGAAAACATGAACTTCATGAATTACTGAACGACAACATCAAATCTTTGCATTTTTCATGTACAGAAAGTCTCTTGTTTAACAGTTTTTACTCATACCCACCCTACTAAAAAATTCTTCTTCGACAAAGTCAATGCTTCAATGTATTGATATACTTGACCCCTCAATTGAGGACCCCTTGTCAACAAAAGCTATTCTGAAAAGGTCACCATCCAGAGTGACCTACAAACAGTAACCTTCAAATTTGCCATTATTGTAGATTGTTCCAGCAAATGTTTGCACATTTCTTTAAAGCATATTGTACACATAAAACCAAAGAATGGCTCTCTGTATACCTGGCTAGTCAACACTATGAACAATCAGACTTGGAAAAAAAGGAGTAATGATCTTCAATCTCATCACAGTACAAATCATGATTCATTATAATGAAGTATTTTTTTGTATAAGTCATTGTGCTTGTTCTGTTATGTGTTAATCTTAAACTTTTTAATGTTAATGATACAAATGTTACATTATTCATATCAAATGCACTTTATGACTTAACTTGATCATGGTAGACATGATAAAGATTTGTGTTGGACATCTTCTATAAACAGATGCACTTCCACCAAGGCAGAAAAATATTTATACTACAAAACAACATGCTTGCAACTCAATAGATTCAAGCTGGAGTAGGAGAGCAACATATATTTGGATTGATTACTTCATCCTCTAATGACACATGAGATTCCATTAGAGGTCAGAGGAGATCTTGAGTCTGCCTCCGATGTGAAAGGGATCCATTGTCTGCAAAAGGTATCCAGAGGTTTCTGCTATAAATAGAGTTTGGTTGTTATGTCATTACAGGGGAATGGTACTCACTGGTATACCGGTGCATGTGCATTAAAACGTTATGTCTAATCAGATGGAAGATGAATGCTAAAACAGATAATCATAGGTGGTCAATGATTCTAGGACAACTACCCCCTGGAAAACTACCCCCCAGGACAATTATCCCCCAGGAAAAATTACCCCCATAAAATGACGATTACCCCGATTCCCCCCCCCCCCCCCCCCCCCGGACAACTACCCAAGAATCCGGGGGGGGGGGGGGGGGGGTGGGGGTAGTTGTCCAGGGGGGGTAGTTGTCTGCATGGATACTGTCAATAAATATTGAAAATTGTTCTTTCATTTAATTTCTTCTGTCATTTAACCATCCCCACCAATCTCCATTCTCCCTTTTTCTCTCTCTTTTCATGTTTTTGCAAAACAAACACAGAAATGATCTCTTACTTGGATCCCCATCTGTTTTATCCTGCCCCCATCTCTCTCTCTATCTCCTGTCTGTCTGTCTGTTCTATCTTTCTCTCCCCCCCCCCCCCCATATTTCACTCTCTTTAATTGATTCTCGTCTCCCATGACTTTCTGCCTGGCTACACACACACACACACACACACACCAAAGTACATTCACATCATTCTGCAGTGTATAGAACATTCATGTACATATTTTCCAATATAATTATGAAATAGAACAATGTTTTGAATATAACAACCAAATCAAGAAGTGTGAACAAATCGATCATGTAGTCAGCTCCACACTTTCACAAAATCTTACTCCTCCTCATCACCTACATGCCACAACTATGCAAAGACTTATAACAAACAAGAGTTGCATCATAAGAGGATATTGTCCAAAAAAAGCAAATGAGTACTTTTAATAGAATTCAAACCCTTTAAGGCATCATGCATACAGTGTCATGAATGCATGTTTACTCTAACACAAATCTCTTCTTTATATACACAGTACTGGGAGCAGCAACTTGATGGGTGAAATGTTTTGAACTAGAATTTCTCCAAATTAATGGATACATGAAACTCATGAGAATGTTCAGTAGAGCATATAAAGATAACGTGACGGAAACCTTACTTATGAAGGAGATGAAAAGGCACCTATTGAACAGTCATCAAGTTTTACATTTATAGAGTTCACCTTCAGATAAAACTATACCTTACAGGAACAATACAACTACATGTACTAAAGTAATTAACAACACACTAATGAACACCCAGATCACAAAGTAGTGCATGATGGAAACCTTACTTTATGAAGGGGGATGAAAAGGCACCTATTGAATAGTCTTCAAGTTTTACATTTATAGAGTTCACCTTCAGGTTAAACTACAACATGTATACCTTACAGGAACAACACAACTACATGCACTTAAGTAATTAACAACACACAAATGAACACCAAGCACACAAAGCAGTGCATGAAACCATACATGACAGGGCCTTTAAAGGGGAAGTCCATATGGAAAAAAAAGTTGGTTTCATTTAATGCAGAAAGTGAGAGAAATAGATCAGTGAACATTTTAAGAAATTAATCAAGAATAAGGAAGATATCAATTTTTAAAAGTGATAATCGAGGAAATGAAATTGGCAACAGTACTCTTTGTACTCTTTGAGCACCTCTCCTATTTGCTTTGTACATGGAATTCCATAAAGTTCCATTTTCATAGTTTCTGACGAAGAAATACATGTGGAATTCTATTCCACAGAAAGGGTTAGAAAACAAAACAAAAAATACAACAAACATATCTAATAATATATCTAGGGTACAGGTATAATGAAATATTTTCAGCAGAAAAAATGGAAATTTATGAAATTTTTAGTGCAGAACAAATGAGATGCTAAAAAGTTATGCCAAAGAGTTGCCAATTTACATTTAACTGATTAAAATCTTTAAAAATGCATAATTTTCTTACTGTTTATCAGATTTTCCTGCAAACCATCATTGATCTGTTTCTCTAATTTTCCTGCTTTAATATAGTGAACTTATTTTCAGAGTGGATTTTCCTCTTTTAATGACCACTTCAAAATCAGAATTAAGATTTTCAGTTGGTGGGAATAATGATCAACAAGCCCTATGGTTGCCCCAGAGAAAAGCAGTTTTTCATGTGAAGATAGGGGCATGGTACTCATGCTCAAAAGAAAAGAAATCTGCTTCTCAATCCTGCATAATATGGTGAATAGCCGCAACAAAGTTGATTAACCCTTTTCAGGACAGGAATTATTTAAGGGCTAAATTGATCACATTTTGTTCTTCAAATTGGCAATAATAATATTTTTCTTTTAGCGCTACATGGTTCTAATAAGGTGTAATGTCTTTGAAACAATTTGCATGGTTAGGAATTCAGAGGAAAAGTTGATAAAATTGCCAATTTTGATTAAAAAAACAATGATTTTGAACCTCTCATTGCGTTGCCAATTTTATGCTAACAAATCTTATTCTTGTTTTTCAAATTCCTGGCATCAAACGCATTATGGTCATGCAAGAAAAATGGACACAGTGTGTGCAGAAATTTTTCAATTTTGCTCTTTCTACTCATGCATCTTGTATATTTTTTAGAGCTCTGAATCAAAAGTTATTGAGCCAAACCACAAAATGTGGTCAGTTGTCTCGAAAGGGTTAATAATTCAGCTGGTCATGACAGATGATCCTCCTATTCTTTCCCAAAAATTAAATTACATTACCAGCAGTTATGAAAGGTCACATATGGTCTTTTCTGTAGTGTAACTTATATTACACATGTTAAGACCATCACACACTATACGATCGGATTTCTAAGAAAATGTAATAATATTTGATATAAACATTTGAACATAAAAAATATTTTTTAGAAAGGTTCTAAATAGTCACATAGAAAGTGAAATCGAAAATACCGCCTACTGTGAACTTTCTAGTCAGAGGAAAGGCCAAATCGGCTCCAATTCGTAGTGACGTCAGAGCAGTCCTATGATTGTCTACGACTTTAAACTGATTTGGCTCTTATTCCATATATAATTTTGACAGCGCACCAAAATCTGATGTTTAGTATTCATATTATTGTTCAGAACCTGAATCAGGTAGATTTTATTTGTGAAAATGCCCATATTTAATGCTATTGTGATTTATTTCCAAAATCGGATCATAGTCGAAAGTAGTGTGTGGTGGGCTTAAAGAAACTCTTGTCCTGCAATGTCTATTTAAAGAAAAACAACAACCCAAAAGCAAAAAAAAAAGAACATTTCAATTAAATCTGAAGTGAACAGTGCATTACAAGACTTTTCATGTGAAGAAAGGATAATATTTGTTAAGAGCCAGAAGGGCACTATCCCTGGGTTAACCCTTTCGAGACAATTGACCACATTTTGTGGTTTGGCTCAATAACTTTTGATTCAGAGCCCTACAAAATTTACCAGATACATGAGCAGAAAGAGCAAACATTTCTGCACACACTGTGTCCATTTTTGTTGCATGACCATATTGCCTTTGATGCCAGGAATTTTTAAAAGGAGAATAAGCATTAAAATCCTTAAATTGGCAACACATTGAGAGGTTCAAAATCATTGTTTTTTAAAATCAAAATTGGCAATTTTTTCAATCTTTCGTCAGTTCCTAACCATGTATGTTGTTTCCAAAGACATTAGATTTTATTAGAACCATGTAGCATTAAAAGCAAAAATATTATTGTTGCCAATTTGAAGAACAAACTGTGATCAATTTAGCCCTTAAATAATTCTCATGAAAGGGTTAGGACATGAGTTAACATCTGCTTCTCAGTAGATGTGATATATTCAAATTGCCCTCCATGCAAGACATGAATTTCAAACTTGCTTGCCAGCCATCACATTTTCATTGCCTCAGACAAGACATGGGCAAGAAGGCTCTATATCACACACGACATGCCAGCCTGCATGCTTTCAAAGGTATAGCAAAATGTGTTCTGAATTTACCCCAAATATAGATAGAACTACATGTAACTACTACATGATCAGACCTCACATACACAATCAGCCAAAAAGCCGGACATCTGTCAATGGCTTAGTATATCCCCGACTACTGTAACTTCATTCTTACATCTGTTCAGGGCTAGAAGGGTGCTAACTCTGCAAGAAAGTAAGGTATAACTGAGTTAACGCCCTTCTGGTTCTCAGCACATATGCATGTATGGAGGGATATCAAATGAAGAATTGCAAATCTGGATGGGGCATGGAAACTGGGAAAGGCAAAATCGCAGTTATCTGTGATTCGACACTGCAGGCCTGATTGCCGCTGTAATCTATCCACAATTTATGTTGTATACCGGATTGATTTCTCAGCAGTACAGATAATCACACTAACCTACATGTATCTCATACATGTTTATCCTTCTTCAAATTGAATATCCACCTGCTGCAGAAGACTCTCATGTTTCAGTGGTATTGATCACTAAAACAAGCCTTCTGAAAACACCACAAGTACCAGCATATATGAGTGGTTTCCATATGATACAGTCAATTCACTTGGCACACTGTCATAATACAGTACATTAAAGATGAAGTTGAGTTCTGCACATGTGATCACATTGAGAAAGAAACTCTTAAAGCCATCATGTCTACATAAGAATAGACCTGTTCATAAAGTTATTCAAATTTATGGATGTTTCTTTCCTGGTGACCTAGTAATGAGGTATTCCATTGTTATTAATGAATGAACTACAATACTTGGAATCCAGTTTGCATATATATTACTTGTTGCTATGTCTGACAAGCCTCTGACAAGCTTTTAAAAGTATGCATAAAATTTGAATATATTTGTGAATAGGTCTATTGGTGTATACTGCGAGGTTTTGGAATCATCAAACTGATAAGAAATTGACCAAATCTTGTTGAAAAGTACATGCACGGTACACAGATGTGGTATGAATGTTCTGCCTGAACATTTCAGCTATGTCTTATCATATTTCGAATATGACGGCATTTGCACGGAACATTTCCACCGTAACGTTCTTCCAAACTGACATAAAAAGGAATGAGAAAGCTCACAAAATTATTTTTCACCTTTCCCTTAACTCATCCTTCTCTTTAATCTATCATTCAATAATGTATACATGTTTATCACCTCCTCAAATTGAATATCCACATGTTGCAGAAAACACTCATGTTTTATAGATGAATTAATCACCAAAACAATAAATCTAAAAACAGCAAAAGTACCTCCAATTTTTTTAGTGATGTCCTTATGATACAATTAATCTACTTGGCACACTGTCATAATACAGTTTATAAATATTAAGCAATGTATTAAATTTAGGGTTACACACATGGAAGACGGAGAAATCATCTGTAAAAGTCAAAGGAAATTGAACAAAGTGAAAAAGAGCACCACTGTATAATATAATCAGAGATTAAAGGTAATCATAGTCTGGATGGCAATGAGCAGACTATTCAGCCAATGACTGCAAAACATTATACATGTATATACAGTGCGAGTCAATAAAAAGGAAACCAGGATTCAACCCTGAATAGTGTTGCAATCAGTACATATAGATTTCATCAAACTACTCACATTGTAGCCTATCATGTTTCCTTTGATTTGATGCTTTGATCAATAAAATCCAATCTGGATAGCTGAAAAGTAACATTTTTACTGATTCATGTCTAATTTGCCTCTGCCCAAATTTTGAATGAAATGGAAGGTCAACCCAAGGTTGGTTGAATGATCTCCATTCCAGATGAATGCACTCACAAATAATAAAAGTAACTCCTAAACATCTTTCATTCCAAACTTGGGCAAAGACGATTTTGACATGCTATTTAAAAATGGCCACTGCTCAGTCATCAATGATTACATTTTGGTGACCAGCCTGTCAAACTAAAGGATACATTATCAACTATCTTACTATTGTAATGCATTTCAGAAATTTCCTTTGGTTTTTAAGATATTGGGGCTTATATATATAGGTTCCTTTTTATTGACTCAACACTGTATGTTAGTGCTGTCATCGACAAGCATTCTGTTAACAATCCGGTCGACAAAATGCCTTTCGGGCCGGAAGACGATATTTCGACAAAGATTCTGATAATATTGAACTATGAATTCCACATTACATATCCAATCCACTAAAGTCAACATCTGTCCAAATTCCATACTTAAATGTTTGTTATATTTGCAATACTGCTTTCTAGCTGTATGTGCTTTAAGATCACTTTTATGCCTCATTTCATCACCAACTGTTGCTGTGGTAGGCTCCCTGCAGCAGCAGTATTTTGTTCTAGCACATGAAATTTGCTGATCATGTCTTGTCGACAGCTGTCGACATTGATCATTAATTTGAGCCGCCATGTCGACAGAGAAAATTGAATTCGCTGACAGCACTAATACATTAGCAGTCATATCTGATTAAGTGTCCACCTCTGGCATATGAAACATGAAAGAGTGATTAATGAAGAGATGAATTACGTCATTAAAAATGATGTTAGGTTTTAATTAGGATAATAATTACTCTTTGTGAGTAGAGACAACACTAAATAAGAGCAATGTATTCATTAGGTACATTATATAAAATGCAGGAAGCTATACATACAGTATGTCCCAGAAAAAATTACAATCGGGATTTGGATACCGATTACGAAAGCATCTATTTGCAACATAAAAAGGTCATACTGGATAATGAAACTATAACTAATTCTCTACCAGGCATGGAAGACCCCGTCCGATTTAGTCCAATCGTCACAAAGAAATAGGGATTTATGTAAAGCATGTCATGGGTCCCTTTCTTCCATCCTTTGTCACATGGATGTTCTTGGCATTTTAATACATGAATGGAAGTATTTTGTTCACAACAGACATGTTTACTAACATATTCATATTATTTGCATACCATTTTAAGTTTGATAACAAAGGTAAATAATCATGTAAAGAATATCTTCTTAAAAAGATCAAGCTAAGTCATTTTATAAAACAGGGTCATAATTTTTTTGAATCATTCACTTTCAATTACAAATGACCAACATCATAAAAACCAACCATTTTATTTTTAAAAGGAATGATTCCTATCTTTCATCTTCAAACTAATGCCAAGAGCCCTAGATTCCTCTCTTTTTATGAAAACTTTGGTGTGAAAACATACAATATACACTGTTTTTCTAATTTTACCTTGCAAGATTCTTATTTTTCCCTATGGAAGGTTGGCAGGTATGCAACATGTTTGGGACTCTGAAAACTGCTTATCCATTTACATTTATGATTTATTTCGTTTAGCAAAATATCTCCAAATGCCCTTAAAAATTAACAAGAAGAAGAATGATGATAATTATGTTGATAAATGAAGCATTGCCATAACAATTATACATGTAGCAGATTAAAAAACCCCAGGAAATTCTTTTTCAAACCATTTTAAAGGGTGTGGAATTGTTAATTGTGCTTTGTGCATCTCCCTTTTGTCAAAACTTGGATGGAAGGGACTTATGACATTTGTTACAAAAATCCCTATTTCTTTGTAACTACTGAAGCAAATCAGATGGGGTTTTCGCTGAGATACAGATAATTAGTTATAATATCACAATCCCAAAACACATTCTGATTAATTCGCAAGTTTGAAAGCTATTGATGCTGAAAGTCCGATTGTATTTTTTTGGACATACTGGACATAATGGAGCATGGTAATTTTCACAGACTTTCTTCATATAATGAAATTTTGTTACAAAAATTGATTTTTGCCTCATCAAATTTCCATCAGATGAGAGCCACTGTATTCATCAGGTATATAAAATGCAGGAAGCTTTCTACATCAACTGGTAAGTATGGAGCATGGTAATTTTCAAAGACTTTCTTAATGTTATGAAAATTTGATACAAAAACAGAATTGCCTCATTAAGAACCCATCATATGAGAGCTGCTGTACAAAATGCAGAAAGTTATATAAACTGGTATGCAATGAGCATGGTAATTTTCAAAGACTTTCCTGATGTTATGGAAAATTGCTACAAATTGAATCTTTGCCTCATTAAAATTCTATCATCATTACAAAGTAAACATAACTAGAATTAATGAGGTCCAATTAAATAGAAAGGTATTTAACCGTTTTTAGACAATTGGCCACAATTTGTGGTTTGGCTCAATAACTTTTGATTCAAAGCCCTAAAAAATATACCAGACACATGAGTAGAAAGCGCAAAAATTCTGCACACACAGTGTCCATATTTGTTGCGTGACCACATTGCGTTAGAAGCCAGGAATTTTAAAAAGGAGAATAAGCTTTAAAATCCTTAAATTGGCAACATATTAAGATGTTCAAATTCATTGATTTTTATCAACTTTTTTTTCAACTTTTCATCAAAGTTCCTAACCATGTATGTTGTTTCATACAAAGACATTACATTTTATTAGAACCATGTAGCATTAAAAGAAAGATATTTTTGTTGCCAATCAGAAGAACAAAATGTGATCAATTTAGCCCTTAAATAATTCCTGTCCTGAAAGGGTTAACAATGACCTTTTATACATGTATTTGACATGGTGGTCTGTCAACAAATGATTAAATGATGACAACAATAGGTAAAGAGTATTATCTAATAAAGGAAACTAAAAGCGAAATCTTATTTTGAATTGCACATGTCCCACACTGTTGGAATTATTGAGAAACAGTTAAGAAACAATGTAATTAGAACTCAGCATGAGTCAGCATAAAAGTGGAACTATTTTCCAATATATTGTTCTGCTATATATTATGTCATCAAAAAAAAAAAAGAAGAATAAAATGCATTACTGTAAAAGCAGAAATTTTCGCGTGCATGCAACTTTGGCGAATTTTGCGAGTGCTCGAGATTCGCGAAAGTTTCTTGCTGCAAATTGGCTGTCATTATCAATTCGCGAAAGTTTTATGTCACGAAAGTTTCTGTTTTGACAGTACTCTATTTCTCAGGCGGTTCAACTAAATACAATGTAAATAAAATTATTGATCAACAAAATGTCAATATCTTGTAGATTTTACACCCATACCAATATTCTGTGTTGTGACTGTACAGCTTACACCATGAATATGAATTGTAAGACACTTCAAACTTCAACATTATTTGCAACTTGTACAAATGTGCAACTGTATACACACTTGGAAACATACTTGCACATCAAATATGATTTTCATTTTATAAACAAATCTTTATTGTCTATTTTGGGGAGTGGCAGTGTAAAGGACTATTCTGTGATCATTAATGTTGCAGGGGAAGTATTGTTGGCAAGAAATATCCAGTAAATTCCACTGGAACACAATGAAAATGATTCTTTCAATCACAGGGTAGAGATCAGACGACTCTGTAAACTTGTGACTTAACTTTGCTGCTGTTGCCACGAGCTTCAGTTGCTTTTAAATTTCTGTGCAAGATATTGAAGGGGTTAAGGCACTTTATTAGCAGGGCTCAATCTTACCCTGCATTTCAACAATATCTCTATGGCCTCGTTCACACATGACACAGTAAACCTTCGTAAAAACCGCCGGGACGAAATAAAAAGACGTAATGGCTTAGCATGCACTTCACATTTCTGTATGTAGTAAAACACAGAAGGTACGCATAGGGGCCTTTCTTGAAACAAAGCTATGTGTACCCTTCTTCTCACCCCACTTGCCATTCATTTTGATGCAAGTAAAATTGTTTTTAATAGCAGCAGTGGTTTTTTGAGGAGGTTCATACTGTCATGTGTGAACGAGCTTTAAGGTAGATCAAGGTACAATGTTGTAATTTTATATTGATGATGTATCACTGATCATGAGGGTATATCTTCTTCAACCACGACCGGGCCAGGAACCTTGATCCATCAAAAGCCTCGAAAAACTCGTCTATCTGCGGATGCTGAACCTGAAAACAGAAGGAATTAAAAATAATGGCAGTCATATACGGTAATTAGAAAGAAGAAGGGAAATAGCTACTTTGTGAGTGTGCAAAATACATGTACATTGTATGAGCTAGGGCCATTAAAGCTTGAAGACAAAACAGAACCTCTTGATGGATAATGATTTATTACCCAGTACAGACTGGCTTTTAAAGGTACTTCATCCCTTTTGCAGCCCTAAATTTTGAAGGGTGAGGACGCAATATTAGTAAATCACAAAAGAATTATAATTACAAAACTTGTGCGGGTGTGAAAAGGATTATAATTTGCCTTTACGAAAGTATGATTTTGGTAACACTTTATTTTTTTTGACTCAGAAAAAAAAATTGCGTAATTTTAAAAATGATTTTTTTGACTGTTACCAGTACATGTACATGTACTTGCACTGACATTTGAATAGCTCCCTCTGCTACAAAAGCAAGATTTCATTTCTTACAAAGGAGTTATAGAACTTGTGACCTTGAAATTTCATAGGCAGTATCTTACAGGATGTCTACTTAACCTGTGCAAAGTTTCGAGGAATTTTGTGTAAGTCTGGAAAAGGGATGAAGTACATGTACATGTACATGTACCTTTAATATATGGGTTAAGATCAAGAGCACTACATTGTAATTGCCCTTCCTTTTTCCATGTATTCATTTCCGGACAAATATTTGCTCATCGAGTCAATTCTTACAAAGCAATAAATAGTGAGATAACTGAAATAGTGACTAGTTATTTACTATTCAATGATAAAGATGATTTACTCCATCGAGTCTATGTGATCTATAAATCAAGTGTCTCCTAAGTATTTATTATCAGTGGGAATTTTTATAACATGTTATGAAAGGGAAGCATATAACAAGGTTCATATTCGTAGAGGCAGACAGAGTTAAAGTGTACCAATCACCTAAACGAAGAATTTATGTACAGCTAGAACTTAAAAAGTTAATCTCAAAACACTTTGCCTGGCCTTCTATGGGTTAATGGTTAAGGAGCATGCAGAAAATAAAGGAAAACATAAAACCCCCTCGCACAAAACCCAACTCCGAATTCGGTTCTGCACAGGCCCTAGTTTTTTTGAGCGCGTACATGTGCATCGATTAGTCTACTTTGCAAGTCACTGTAATGTTTATTTAAAGAGTATTGAGATTTGCAATATCTCTTTATTGAATAAACATTTGATTATTGTATGTTGGCATGGAACCTCTGACATAAAGAGCAAACTATTTTTTGGTGATTGATACACTTTAATCCTGCTGTAACCTAGTCCACTGATTTATGGCACGTCAAGTGTCAGGTTGTTTTTTCCTGTACAAATTACTGTAATTCTGTAACAAAATGAAGAAAACAAAATGTATCAGGACATGAAATAAAAATTGATTTCATAATGACATAATTTTTGTTCACTCATTTTATAGTTCCTCTTCTTCTTCTTCTGGTAATCTTCAAAGGACTACGCAGCCTATCACAAAGATCTGTACAAAGACATACATGTACCTGATGTGTATGCAGGCACACTAAACACTAGGTTTACATCCTACCGTTGGCAAGAAGCGTATTATCGTGCATAGGGTGCGACAGTCCTACAAAACGGGGCCTCCAGTTAACCTTCTGTCCGAGGTTTTCCGAGTGTTTTCCCCTGATCCCAAGCTTGCATCGGGAACAGAGGGAAGGGGCATGCTTATGCACAGTGCAGCGGCAATCAGTTTTGTCAGGTCAGACCCGGGACTTGAACCCACGTAGGCCTATGCTTATGACGAAAGTCATAGTCAGAGCCTGACGACTAACAGATCGCGCCACACTTGGTGAACAGAGGTGAACACTTGGTGCTCCATAAATCAGTGGACTACATGTACATGTGTACCTCTACAAAATTAGTCAGGATTTAAACCTAGAATAAACTTAATATTAAGCTTTTATAAGTCCAGAGTAGATCAGGGTCTATTACAAGAAAAAATGCTCCTTCATTCACTACACTACTCCTCCATCTAGTTTTCTCCCTACCTTTATATGTTGGACCCCTTGAAGCAATTCTTGTGTGATATAGGCTGTACTGAATGACTGTTTATCTGAACCATGTACCAATAACATGTAGTTAGGTTGGTGTCTAAAGTGCTGCAGAAGAAGGGGAACAGGGGGCAGAGAGTGCACAATCAAATTTGGACTGGACTAAGGATGATGAGGTGCTAAGATAAGGCTGCTACATAAACCATTGCCTACTTTCCTGAACTATGTTAATCAATATCAAAACCTGATACGAAATGTGAACTCCAGATAAACCAAGTACACTTCTGATCCTCTCATTTTGGTAAAACGATTTGCATGCCAATTAACTCCAGAAAAATCAACAGTTCTGATCATTTTGAAGACAAAAATTTGTCACTTTTTTAAATATGGAAAATCAATAACTGCCTTTATTGTCTATCAGGAAATGTAAACAATGTTTCTGCAGCACCTTGTAAAAGCTTGAATCAAAATCTTGTGATAAGACTTCATTAAGGAGATTTAACCCTGTGGCTTCAAATAAAAAGATTGAAGGGATAAACATGTAAATGTGACCAGAATGCAACTAATATCCCAATAATATTTGGATGTAAAACCTGACACCTTTTAATTCCATTTCTTGACGGTCCAAAGAAAAAAAAAAGATCATAATTTACATAATTTACAGTAGATTACTGGAGGATATAACATATACAGTACATGTATCTGTGAGTCATAAAGATTTCAAACTATACTTTTGGTGAGATTATCATGTCTTTACATTAATTAGTAACCTTTGGCAACTCATAATTCTTGAAGCCAGTAGTTGTCAAATCTCCTTTATGACAAATGGCAGAGAAATCGGTAAAGTAATGTCAAATCCTCAGAGCAAAGGGCTTACACTTTTAATGGGCCTATGCCTTGTCAAAATAATGACCATATTAGCTTCTTTGCCTTTCTCCATCACTCTCTCTCTCTCTCTTTCTCTGAGGATTTGACACATGTCCTCATACAGTCATACTTACCATGGTTTGAAAAGTCATAACTTCAAGCTCTTCTTCACTATTGTAGACAATAAATGGTACTGGTACATGTATATCACGTACATCCAGCAAAAGAGAATAGTAGGGGTTTTTCAGTGTATGCTATTACACACGAAACAGAAAATAAAGGGGAAGGAAGGGGGGGGGGGTGGGGGGGGGGGATCCAGTGCAAGCATGGAAAGACAAATAAAGGGAGGGATACAAAGACAAAGACAAGGGTTACTATTTAGTAGACTTCACTATAATTGGAAATGAACAGGCATGCTTGATGGGTTGTGTAAATAAAATGTATCAGAAAGTTCTCAAATGCGAAATGAAAATGAGATTTTGAGCTATTTTGAAAGTTGATGCATGCATGGGTAGGATGAAGGAATTCAATATTGAAAGAGCACTGAAGTAAAAGAGGCAGCAAAAAGAATACACAGGAACAGTGAGCGATAGAGCTCTGGAAAAAAAAAATAGAGCTCTAGGTAAAACAATAAAATGTATGAGAATCATCACTATGAACTCTCACATTAACCAGAGCTCCAGTTAAACCCAAAAATATTTTTACATGAGGAATCTGATCCACAAAAGATTACATGAAAAACAAGCATGCATACACAACATTTCTGTCAGGGGGGAAAAAACCCACATTCAACCGTTAAAAAATTCTGAAGAAAAGAAGCATCTCAACCAAAATTTATATATCAAATGTGATAATTACTAAATGCACCAAGTCCAAATTAATGTATGAAATGTTGCCATAAGCCAAACTTAGCCTGCCACACAAACCCTCCACAAAAATGCAAGCAAATGTACTGAACAATGTGGCAATTTACCAAATGTAAACAATGGTATTTAGAATGTAAAATATCTTGAACAGAAATTGAACAGGTTACAACTTCATATGATTTTCTACAGATCATTCTCGGGTTATGACATATTCTATTTATGAATTTTATTATTTAGTATTCTATAAACAAATATTGCATTTGATTGAATTTTCCTAAACTTTATATTTAAAATAATTATGAGGCCTACATCTAAAATAATGATATTTCAAAAATTTATACTTAAAATATCTTGACATGATGTACAATGTATCCTCTAGGAAATCCTTTTCAAGCCCCTCGGGCAATGGCCTTGTGTGAATAAATGTCATTTCTTCATACTTTTGAATGATCATCTCTCTGCCAATACCAATTACAGAAATAAACTGATTCTCATACAAGTTTTATCTGTATTAATAAATAAATAAAAACTGTGTAAATATATTTTTTAACAAAAAGACACCCAGTAGAGGTTTATTAACACTCTAAGATACACTAGGAGCAAATCTGGTAGTGATAAGGTAAGTTGGAGATAAAAGAGACTTAAGTCTATTGACCTAGTCTATATCTGTTAAGGATTTCTATTGTTAATACTGCAAACTGATTGTAACTTACTTGTTGTTCTGGTGGTATATTATCTTTCAGCCATTGTACTGGAGCCTGGATGTCAAAAAGGAAATGAGAGATTTTTAAAATAGATATTTCGCAATATAACCTATTGCTTAGATAGGAACTGATCATTGGTATAAATCATATCTAGATTAAACAGAAAATTCAATCCTTTTCTGCATATACATGTATCTCTGTTTGAGGCTATTCTTTAATCTTGCAGTGTCAACCCTCTGTTTACTTCCAAACTGAGTTTATATGCACAATGAATACATATCATATCAACTCTATTATCAATTTTGTGTACCAAAATTAAAAGGCAAAATTTTCCTGAGGACTAATATCAATAAATCAATATACAGTGTAAATGAAAAGGAAACCCAGATTTAACCCTAAATAATTGTTGCAATTTGAACACTTAGATTTAAAACCAGATACTTCACATTGTAGCCTAGCATTTTTCCTCTAATTTGACACCTTGATCAATAAAATCCGACCATGGACAGTTGAACAGTAACATTTTCCTGATTCATGGCAATTTGCCTCTGCCCAAGTTTTGAGTGAAATCGATGGTCAACCCAGGGTTGGTTGAATGGTCTCCATTCCAGTTGAATGCACTCACAAATAATGAAATTAACTCCTGAACACCATTCAGCCCAAACTTGGCCAACAGCACTTTTGACATGCTTTTTAAAAATCACCAGCGCTCAGGCATCCAAGATCGCATTTTGGTAAGCAGCCTATCAAATTTAAGAAGACATCAACTATGATACCATTAAAATACATTTCAGTGATTTTATTTAGTTTTTAAGATATTGGGCTTGAATATGGGTTTCCTTTTTATTGACTCCCTTCGTATCTTAAATGCAGGCTAGGTTACAGTTGAAAACACTTCATCTCTCGGATAGGACATCAAATGAATGTCCAGAGTGTAGGAGAATCATCACCTATTCACGGTAAGAACTCACTGCACTATTCATGTAAAGATTAGGGGGAAACGCCAGTGCCGTGGTACACCTGCACATCCTTATCAGTAATATCAGGAGGAGAGACCTGGGGGTCGTTTCATCAAATCAACTCCATGACAGTCATAACTTTGTCGGCGATCTACGGAAATGTCATGGACTTGACAAACTGTTTCACGAAGACATGATAAACGACAACTCAATGATATCGATACTCATCGGCTAAAAAACATAGTCTATACCACAGTCCATTGGATTTATCGTCAATTACCCAAACAGACTTTGAGGCTCAGTTTTCTCCAAACTGTTCCAAAATGTCAAAAAAGGCAGCGAAAATTAATACTGGTGATACAAACATCCCGTTTACATGAAAAGATGTGTTACTTATGGCATCTTGGAATTTATAAAATTGAGAAAACTTGAGGATGCATTTGCGATGTACGAATCTAGATTTGTAAATAAGAGGATACCGTAATTGACTAATTATGGAAAGAAGACCCATATCGTGTACACTTTAGAGAAAATGATTATATAAAGATATTTTATGACCCAATTTTTAATATTCAGTTATAAAGAATACATTTAATATTGTTTATATCAAAGTATTGCGTGAAAAGGGAAAAATAAATACATGATAAATTGTCGTCGTTTAAATTGGTCTGTATATACAGACTGTTCCGTTTTAGACGCTTTTTCTATGGTAGACCGATGTGAGTATTTTTAATATTAATCTCACATACTTGTTGGGGGTCAAGAAGTCATAAAAACATATTGTCCGTCTGTAAAATATTTAAATAAAAACATTAGTAAAACTATTTGATAAAAAGAATGATAAAGAAATGTGCTTGGAGATCAGGAAATAATTTTCTCTTAACTTACATTTTTCATTTTTTCGCAGCCCATAGACTAACTAAAAGCTGGCTTGTGATGGCGTTCTAAAAAGATATGACAGGTTTGGAGTACCGACAAGTCACTTGTCAGGGAAGTTGTCGCTGATCTTCGCAAATACGGCTTTGTGAAACGGTTAGCGGACAAGTTGAGCGACAGCGTCGAGATGTCGCTGATCTTGTCGTTATGACGGTTTGATGAAACGACCCCCAGGGCCCCGTTGCATAAAACTTACCATTGATGGTAACTTTGCCATCAATGGTAACTTCCATTTAAACCTTGATTTTGATTGGCTGTTGAGCAGTGTTACTATGGTAGTTACCATTGATGGCAGAGTTACCATTAACGGTAAGTTTTATGCAACGGGGCCCATGTAGTTACACATGTAGTGATTAAATTTGTCTGTTTCCTCGCAGGCACAGGAGATGCCGGACACTTTTTAAAATTTTATTACTACAGTCCGACCTCGTTTATCTGGCTGCATTGGGACCGGCACCCATCCGGATAAGTGAAATGGCCGGATATGAGAGAAATGTACATTTTTTATGCAAATGAATAGGGTAGGGCAGTCTATTGGCTGTAAAATTTATGTTTTCTTGGTGTAGTTGATGATTGCAAATGATCTTTTTATTTGTAAGAGATGAAATGAAATCAAATTAAACAGAAAATTGCCCATGGTGTTCCTGTTTCCAAGAATTTTGGGTGAATTGCATGATGAACTGGCCGGAAGACAGGGCCGGTTAATAGAGATGGCCGGATAAATGAAGTTCGGATAAGTGAGGTCGGAGTGTATCAACATTATTCCATATCGCCTTCTATTTTCGACTCACCTTAGCTGTTAAATCCCATCCTACAATAACTCCCCTGTAGCCCATCCTTTTATGCCGGACCACCTGGCCTATCCGAAATTTAACATGCCTGGGTCTGGGGCTTCTTTTCTCAGTTGAACCTGGAGATCATACATAGAAAGAAGAAAAATCAGTATTAATGACAATATAATATAATTAAATGGGGTCCCCTCGCTATTCATAAAGACCGCTATTCATTTAACATGCACTATGAATAGCGGTCCTTATGAATAGTTATGAACAGTGGTCCTTATGAATAGCGAGGTAATTCGTCTATGGTTTGCTCGCTATTTAGAAGGACCGCTATTCATTTAGTCACGCATTATGGATAGCGGTCCTTATGAATGAGTGGTCCTTATGAATAGCGGTCCTTATGACTAGTGAGGTTACCCCCAATTAAATTGTGCCATCTATCTAATGAATCTATTCAGAGACACATGAGTTATCACTGAGGCTTTTCCATGTACATATACATGTACATGAAAGAAAGCACCATAACCTAAGTAAATAATGATTTTCTTTTAAATGAATGCCTTCATCACAAAGAGCAGAACACAATCTTTCAATAATTTTCTTGATGGGAATGTCCTAATATTTTATTCTACAATTTTTTTTTTGGTAAGTTAAAACACAAAATCAAGAGAGAGAAATTCTGAAATTCCTTTCATCATGTGAACAAGCTGAAATACAAAATCAAGAAATGCACTGTAAGAAAATTCATATGATAGCAACTAGTGACTTTGAAATGGTTTCACGGATCAGCTGGAAGACAACTCTACATGTACATGTAGCTAAAAATGCTATGTAATTCTATTGTAACACATTTTTTGAATTGCCTATTATCCTCAGCTGTAGGAAAGCTGCCAAGATGTGCAAGAACTAAAAATACATCTCTTCCTACCAGATACATGTACCTATTTCCTGAGTTTGGCTACACAATTGTATTTGCAGATGGTGATTGAACTTGGACCAATTAGTCCAAGGATATAAAAAAAAATGCACTAGACCAATATACATGTACTTTTACAGTGACAAACTGAGAGGTATAAACTATCTATTTTGATGGAAAAATTTTAAAACAAACCTTTTTCTAATACAAAAATATAAATTATACATTTGTCAATTTTGAAAAAAATCACAACAAATTAGTGACTTAAAGGGAAACTATAATCCAATTTAATGCTACCATTTAAAACAATTAAGTCTAAGACATCTCAATTTAAAGAAAGAAAAAAAAAAGTACTGGTATACTGTATATTAGACAGTGAAAGTACATGTATTGTGCATATATGGTTAATAACATTCTCTGATTTAAAGATAAAGTTGAGTTCTGGTCACATTGTAAAAGAAACTGTCTCAAAGCAATTGGGAAAGGTTGATCATGTCTACATAAGAATCAGTTCATACTGTGAGGTTTTGGAATTATCAAAATGATATGAAATGCACATGCACTACAAACAGAAATGGATACATGGGACTGCACACACATGTGGAGTGAATGTTTGGCCCAAACATTTCAGCTACGTGTATTTCTCGTCATATTTTGACTATGGGAGCATTTGAAGAGCAATCCTTTTCAGGGGACATTTCTACTATGATGTTCTTCCAAACTGAAATAAGAGGAGTGAGAAAGCTCACAAATTATTTTTCAACTTTCCCAGAAATCAACCTTCTCTTTAATTTCAACAAGAAATTTGAATCAACCCAATGAGAGCCTCACCGCCAAAATATCCATTGCTTTCCCTCAATTTTAAGACTTCATAAGCAGGGGACTCGCCCTCTGGATCGTCATCGAAATCTTGCGGCCTCGATTCACCGTAGATGATCTTCTCACCATACTTCTCAAAGTGATTAAGGAAATCCGCTATTGTGTTCCAGGCATTTTGACCTCTCTGTCTCCACCAGTCGGGATTGGTAAACTTGCCCTGCCACGTGTGAAGTCTGGTTAACAATCTAAGGAGGAGAAGAAAAAGTTAAAGAATCACAGGAGGAGATTCCAGATATTTGTCATCATCATGTCCAACACAACACACACTGCAAGGGCTCAATTCGCTTAAAGGGAGAAAAGGATAGGAATAAGTTTGTGACTACATCTAGATATACATTCACAGGTCAGTAGGAAATGTATCTTCCATCTCTTTTACATGCACCTGAATGTACACATGTAGAATTGTAGGAGATACCAGTACTGTCTTTGGACTTTCTATAGAAATTACTTGTGGACTTTTTTAGTAAATTTCTTAACTCCTAAACTTTTTAACTTTTAGCCCAGAATGGAAACAAAGTTGTCTGACATTACATAACAGTACCTTAACTGACTTGCCCATTTGAATGAAGTTGGGGGGAGGGGGTGCAGCCTCCAACTTTTGAGTAAGCATGTCTCTTAATGTTTATGTAGTAGAAAATAATATGCTTGTTCGCATGCTTACCCCCCCCCCCCCCCCCACCCAACTTTAAAAAATGCTGCACTGTAAACAGACAATGGTAACACAGCTCATATTCAGAAAAGATACATGTATAAAATGTGAAATAAAATGTGATTTACATGTTCAGATTCCTCTCAGATACAACTTATAGTTTGTTTGTTTTCTTAGGGATTCAAACTATATTTTTGCCTGGTTTCCAGAGACAGTCATATTAACTTTGGTGTACAGGTGAATGCATGAACATACCTTTCAATTTCTATGCTTCTCTGTGCACTTGTGGTAGGTTTCCACTGAGTGAGAAAATACTGTGCAGGAACAATGAGAAGAAGGAGAGCCAACTGGAAATATGTGCCACGATCCAGAGCTGGCATCTTGAAGCATTTAAAAGAACATGCAGGGTTACATCAATAGCGGTTTCTTATTCAGAAACAAATCTGAAAACAAAGAAAAGAATTTGAAAACAAAATCATCTAAATTGGGTCTCAATCATATAATTACATTGTATTTAGGTATTTAGGCAGACTTCCAGCCTTGTACAAAGTTTAGGAGAGTGCAGTAAAGCTCACATACTTTGAATTAATGTGTACATGTAGTAACAACAATAATACAAGGACAGTTTTTTTTTTTTTTTTTTGGGGGGGGGGGGGTTTTGTATTTGTTTTGATCTTTGCTTCTGTATAGTGTGTTGATCATAAGTTCCAACAAAAAACAAGCCAAACAAAACAGGTTTAGTTACAATACTAATTCATACAGACATTTTAGCCTCTGTCTCATTGAGGCCTGCACGGCATCCGCGTCCAAGAAAACGAGTAAAAAGGGTTGTTCTTTCACTACCAGATGAGCAACCCAGGGATCTCGTTTAAAGTATCAAAAACAGGAAAATTCTAAAATATGGGTATCAAGTGATGAGAAAAGATCCTTGAAAAAGGGTTGGAAATTTGACAGTACCATTCACAAGCCGGTCAGGAGCAGAGAATCTGAAAATACATGATAGAAAGAGAGATAACAGGGAAACAGCACGTGCGCAGGATAAAATCAAGGGTATGGTATAAAATTTAAACAAACACTGATTCATTCATTCATTCATTCAGTTTATTGAAATAAAAAGAACATGCAGCCCAAGAGCTGAAACTGTTCAATTCACAAAGGTGAGAGATATAGAATATATAAATAATCAACAAAAGCTTAAACAAGTTAAATTCAAATCTGGCGTAAAAAAAATGTCTTGCCAAGAAGCGTAGGAGGAAAGGAAGAGAGAAAGGGAAGAAAGGGAGAGAGAGCAAAGGTTAGCGGAGAGAGAGAGAGAGGTAGAGAGAAGAGAGAGAAAAGGAAGAGAAGAAAAACAGATGTGCATGCAAGCAGAGAAAGGGAAGATGGAGAAGGGAAAAGAGAAAGAGAGAGTGTGTGTGAAGGAGAGATGGAGAAAGAAGGAGAGATTAAAAGAAAAGAGCTGAGAGAGGGGATAAGAAATGGAGTCCAAAAATGATATGATAATACATATAAATAGTAGTCAAGAAATACATTTGCATACAAAAGTAATACCATACGAGAATGCAAGAAACAACATGAAAATAGGTATAGAGAAGTGAGCATTGAAGGAAACCATATGGTACAATTGCTAAAAATTGAGGGTTGGTAATGTTATTATTGCAAAGAGGGAGATCACACAGATCAACCCCCCCCCCCCCCAGGATTTTACCCTTTGGTTTTGGCAAAAAAAGCCTAATTAGTAGCTTCATGGTTTTAGCCCATTTTATGGTTTTATGGAATTCGTTACCTGAAACAATAGTAAACATTTAAGTTACCAAACTGTTCAAAGCTAAAACTGCAACAGCATTATCAATAGTATTATTTTATTATTTTTGCACACACCCACCCGACTCGCTTCACTCCACAGGAGTGTTGAGTCGTACTATTCCAGATCCAGATTCAGGTCGCTTTTACTAAACAGTCAGGTCTCTGCGTGGCACGGTGTGTTCGAAATTGGTCCCCGAAAATTATTAGCTGTCTTCAATCTTAGGGACAAATTGAAAAAGGGTCCATCTCAGTATGATTTTCCCTATTTCAGGCTAAAATCGAACAATAGGGGAAGAAAGAAAACATATCGAAAGATACAGAGAGAAATGAAAGAAGCATAATGAGTAACACAATGAAAAATGGAAGGGAAGATTACAGAAATATAATGCAAAGAAAAAATAAACGGTAGAGAGAGCTAGAAGGGTAGGAAAAATGGAAGAGAGGATGATGAAAGAAAACAAGGAATAACATAACGAAAGGGAAGGTGGAAAGAAAATGAGAGGATAAAAACAAAGAATAACATAAAGATACATGTATATAGAGACATAACTGATAGAAGGATAAAGATATTAAGAGTAACATAATATAACCATAAGGAAATATGGAAAAGAAGATGATAAATTGAATGAAAGGAAAGTTGGAAAGAAAAAATGGTAGGATAAAAAACAAAGAAAAAGTTAAGGAAATACATGTATAGCGAAATGATAGAAGGATAAAGATTAACATAAGGAAAGGTGAAGAAAAGATGGTAAAAGGAAACAAAGAATACCATAACGAATGGGAAAAAGTAAAGATGGGATGGAAGGCAGAAAAAGATAGAAACAAAAAAGAATGACATAACGGACAATGACGGAGCTGAGGATAAATGATCAACACGAGGAAAGGTGGAGGAGAAGATGATAAAAAGAAACAAAGAATAATATTATTCGATTGTTAATATGGAAAGCAAAAAATGATAGGCCAAAAACAAGTAGAGGTCTACAAGGAATAACATAAAAAGATTGATCATAGTCATCTGGTCATAGAGAAATGATCATGATGATAGCTGAGAAGGATAAAGATAATTATTAATACATGCTCCCATCAGAACTTTTTCTCCTTTTATTTTATGCTGCCAAAAAAAGATAAGATACATAAAATTCCTGGCGAAAAATGTTTGAGACCCGATTGTTTAGCAAAAGCCGATCCAGCCCCCCCCCCCCCCCAAGGCCAAGCCGGCGGCCTCTCGTACCGTATAGACTCTATTCAAGGATTTCCGAACAGATTGTATTACCAAACATGTAGGCCTACAGTTAAGCGCCTAAAGTGGGTTTTCATATGCGTGGGATTACGCGTATGAAAACCACACTATTGAAACAAAGGTTGTGTCTTTTTCCCATAGGTTTCACACGTTCAGAAATACAGTAGCCAGTACCTTTTTCAAGATCAAGAGACCAAAACGCGCATCGTTGGGAAGGGGTTCACTCGGAAGAAGGGAATATCGCATGTATCGTATTAAATCTACGGTGTCTTTTTAAAATTCCATCAACCTCTTTTTCTTCAGGACTTTGAGCATTCATTATGTAAGTTTGACAGATATCCGTTTGATGTTTTATTTGCTATCGTGGATTTTCTGAAAAGTGTTTGGAAACTGGATCGATCCACCACCATACATGTATCGTCGGCAGCAGTGCAATCATCATAAACAGTCAACTCAGCAGACACACTTTGCGGTTAGTGGGACAAATCACAACTTTACATCCTTCGCCTTACCTCACATTTGAGCAATATAAGGAATAAATACAACGTCAATTTTCTTTAAAGTACAGAAAGAAGTTATTTCTACGGAAATCATATAGCAAAGTGTCAACTCACCTTTCCATTTCCACCAAAAACACCCGCAAATGTTCAGAACTGTGCTCACTCAATCAAAATTTGCCACGATCACATTTATATACAACCTTGTTCTAAATGTTTTATTTTCTTAGGAAATAGAATATGTTTCAAAACTGTGTTTTAATTAGTTTTCAATAAAATATTATTTAAAAGATTATTCAGTATTTATAAAATTATGCAATTCTTGCTTATTATAAATTATCTTTTTGATTTTACCATAAAAGAAAATTGTTTGATTGAAAAAGAGGATGGTACAACTTCCGGGGTCGAATTTGTCCCAATTTTCGCAGCCTCTCATCCGCACTGACAATATCTGAGACCGAATGATGGTGTTTTAGAAGTCTAACAGCTAATTTTCATGTATTGAGTTTTGGATATCATAGTAAGTATTGTCTAAACTTATTGTATTTATGTTTCGTAGAAATTCTTCCTTGTAAAAATTGTCTAAGTATGACTGTGTTTGGACATGTTTGATGTTGGGTGAACTTCTGCAATGCAGTGCTGTGTGAATGTGAGTGCATAGTGAGTGCATGCGGGCATGCAGTGACTGACATTGAGTGTCCACTGCACTGGGCTCCTCGCACTGGTTAAGGCATGGCCATGGGAGCGCTAGCGCTGGGCTGGGTCGGACGTCTCGTACTCGTCGGGGGGTCGTTTCATCAAACCATTTTTTTTATTGCCATTCGATCTTTCGATTTTTTCTCTTGATCGGTGAAATTTAAGTAGGTAAAAAATAAAGCCCCCCTGAGCTCCAAAATAGCCACCGCAAAATATTTAAGGGGGGCTATTTTGGGGGAGGGAAATCTGAAAAGAGCCCTCGTAAAAAAAAAAGTAATTTTTTGGTTGATATAGTAGGGACGCCAATACGCTGAGTGTGCGTTGCTACGCTTCGCTTTACGTGCTCGTGGTCGCCCTGACAAATTATTGGCAAATTGTTGGGGACTGCAAAATCCTTTTTTAAAAACTATTCACTTAAGTAATCGATGAAACAAAGACAATGACACACTCAAAAACATACCTTTAATGACGATCTTTAACAGAACTTACTCGTTTGAGTTACGGTGTTGCAGATTTCAGCGAATTTGAATCCAATAATCTTCGTAGCAGCTAACGGAAAACGTGCACACATCGACTATGCGTAACGAAGCCAAAAATCAAGAGGGCGCTGCAAATTTGATCACTAAAAATCTTCTAACTGGCAACAAGTAGGCTAAAAAAATAAGGTGTCTAGCTTCAGCCAACGAACTTTTGATAGTGAATAATGCATGAGATGTCAATGTATGATACCCCTATAGACTTGAAAATATAAAGAAAACAAAGGATATCTTTTTTATTTCAGACTTTTACTTTATTGACATGTAGGTATTTATAGAACATGATTTTTAAGTCAACCGTAGTTTGATTTAAGCTCCATAGCTGTAGCCATCTCAAAAATAGAGGGAAAACTGTGAGTAATGACGTCATTTTGTTGCTCCGACCGGGTCTGTAACTCATGAATAAAGATCAGTATCTAGACTATTATCGGTAAAATATCGGTATGGAAATATGAATATTGATGAGCTTCGTACACAAATACGTAGGGCCGTCACATAGCTAGTCTCAAACGAAGACCCCATTTCTCATATCACTGCACACAGCGTCAAGCTCGTCCATAGAGTGAAATACTAACCCAATGAGTATGAAAAGTGTGTCAAAAGGATATTTAGTAAATATGTCTAAATAATAGTCTACTCTTACCGTCAAAGTGCTGAGAAGAGGGGAAAAAACGTGTCATGGCATGCATGTGTGGTATCATGCTGGAAGCTTGTGTGTGACTGTAGTCGTGTGTGACTGTAGTCGTGTGTGACTGTACAAGAGTCGTCGTGTATTTTTTGTCGCGCGTGCCGACGCCGAAGCGTAGCCCATTTTGAGAGAGAGAGAGAGAGAGAGATATGCAAACACCCAGAGGTCAATACATTTCGAGAGGTGGAGGACAAATAAATTAGGGACAAGACCGGGGGGGACAGAGCCTTCATTGTTTCGAACTCAAGCATGCAACATTCCTTTGCATCAGTTTACAGTTATGAGCTGCAAAATGCAAGGGACTTTCGCATGAGTATACCTGTATAACAAAGACGTATATGTGATCATTAGCTACAGGGTATGCCCCTAGCCCCTCTTTTAAATTTAGAGAAAGATAGGGGGAAATAAAGAGAGAATGGGGAATAATTCTCTTAAATGATATATTTTATGTAATATATATTTTGGGGGACAAACCTTTGATAGATCCTTGGCCTTTTGTTTGTCCCTCCATATACATGTATTTAGATATTTTCTGTTTATTTGTACGTACCATTTTTATTGTATGATGTACATGTACCCATCTCTATTGTTGAATTTTCATGTTTTTATTGTTGTTAATTTCTGGATATTTTCAATTGTAATGTATTTTGTCATTGTAAATTTTATCGAAGATGGAATAAATTAAAGTGAATTGAATTGATTGATAATGATGAAGATATGATTGACTAATATAAACTACAATAACGTAAAGTATTCCTGTTTTTAAATGTATTGTATAAAATAAAGATTGTTGTTGAAGTGTGATTTAAAAAAAAAAAAATATTTGATTGTAAATTGTCCTGCAATTCAGCTGAGGCTGCAAAATGATAATAAAATGAACTGAACTGAAAATGAAAAAGAAGTAGGACCCTCTCCCACACCAGGCCACACCATTGACGATATGAAATCTTTCTTCAGCCACTTTGTAAAACTGCTGCCCCTCCACCCCCCCCCCCCCACACACACCTCCCATCCCGACAACATCCCTCAAGCATTGCTGCACCATCCACCTCTTGTGATGATTACGTAATAATGAACACATCGCAGGAGTTTAAAAAAAAATGGTTTGTGCACTTGCCCTTTTTTTTTACTTTCCTCTTATATTTTTTTCCTTCTTTCATTTTCCTTTATTTTAATCACATATTATTAGTTATATTATTTTGTCACTTATTTATTTGTGGAGAAGGTACGATGGCCGAGCGTTTAAGGCGTTGGTTTTAAGGTCCAATGGACTTTTCCCCCTCAATTTTTTTGAAATTCCCCACCCCCCCTTTTCCTCTCCCTTTTTATGTCGATTTTGTTTGACGGCTTACTAGTTCAGTTTAGTTCATTCGGCATCAAGCAGAGAGACAATGAATCATGAAAAAGGGTCTAAAACGGGGACAAAGACCCATTGCCAAAATTTATTATGTCTAATCCTTGTTACGAGGCTTTGTGCCTTTTCGGCGTTGCCGGTTTTGCTGACACCATTCTTTTACCTTGTAATATTATTTTTGTTTAAAAATAAATTCATAATAAAAAAATATAAGCAATGAAATATATTTATATTTCTGATTATTATTATTTTAGACTTCTTTTTTGTCATAACATATTTTTAAGCATGCTCATAATCATAATCATAATTTAGCGACCTACATAAAATCGGCAACATAAGCTGACTTGATCTAGCGAATATGAGCGAAACCGCTAGGTTCAGTGCAGTGATATGCTGATTCACAATGCAGTGCGTATGTAACTCTGTGTGCAGTCATGTCGGTGGCAGTGCGGGGCTGACGACAAGACGAGAAACCACAAATAAGGCGAGTAAGATTACAGAAATATTGAAATCATCTTTTTAACAGCTATCAACCCAAACTTTTTTCGTGATAATCGATTTTTCTTAGCATAATTCGAGGTCGAAATCTTTCATTTCGTACTCGGTCTCACAATATTGAAATTTAAAATACCGTGTACGGATTTTTCAAGACTAGCCACCAAAACTTGAGCTGGATGGGTCGATCGCGCGGGGGATTTGAATTGCGTAATTTGCGCAGGTTTGTGATTGTTATTGTAATTAGGTAACACACCCCCTTTTCAAGGCCTTTCTCATTTCAAACGTAACTTATCGACCATGACATTGCAAGTTTTCCAAGGCAACAAGCACTGTTTTGGCGTAGCTGGAACCGCCAACTTTGGGGCAAAATATCTCGCTTTGAAGGCTGTTTTGGATACATCAAATAGGTGAGTTTGCCTTTGGAAGACATTGCCTTTCATTTAAACCCCATTTTGACCTTCAGAAAGGATTAATTAAAAAGATAGATTTTTATATTGGTGTCCCTAGATATAGACTGTTTTTTCGCCGATGTCGATGAGTATCGATATCATTGAGTTGTCGTTTATCATGTCTTCGTGAAACAGTTTTTCAGGTCTATGACATATGACTGTCATGAAGTTGATTTGATGAAACGACCCCCGGGTTCACTGGAGGCCGGCGATGATTGAACCTGGCCTCATGGGTAGCCAGCAGGACGGGTCGGGCTAACTCGGCACTACGGTAAAAGTGAGGCCGAGTTAGCCTGGAGGGTTTACATGTAAATCGATCATGAAATACCATTACCAGCAATAAATGGCAATGCCAGTGTGTAAAGTTTTGTTGTGATGTGCTACCATAATGAACTTGAAAATCACATTTTATTTCTTATATAATAATAAGAGTGCTGTTTGAGTGAAAACAAATAATTAAAAGATCTTCATAAATGGTTTCTATAAAGATTTCTTTGGTGAACTAAAATCCGACGAGGGAACGACAATCTGACACCATAGGCCAGCCATAGTCAACGGCATATTCTGTGGTTTTCAGACCCATATCAGTGTAAACATAAATTGTATCAACTATTTTTTAAATGAATACTTTGAAATATAGTGTTTACACTTATAATATGAATATTTTGTAATTTCAATA
This sequence comes from Heliocidaris tuberculata, assembly GCA_025618425.1. Lineage (NCBI taxonomy): Eukaryota > Metazoa > Echinodermata > Echinoidea > Camarodonta > Echinometridae > Heliocidaris > Heliocidaris tuberculata. The sequence goes on along the minus strand of CM046837.1, from coordinate 38,912,836 downwards.
TCACAATCAAGCCTAAAAACATTTTGTAAAGCGTTCAAAGTATCTTATTGTTACATTGAAAATTTATGGGTTTATTTTGATAAACTATCAAATGACGACATCCGGGGGGTACCTATCTAACATGAAAACTGACTCACCGATCATGAAATCAATGAGTCATATTTTTCATTAGATACAAGTGAATCCATAGTGTAATTTACATAATTTAAGAAGTGTTTGGCATCTATTATACCTTTATTCTATTTTCTATTTTATTTTATTTCCTAATTAATTCAAATATTTGCAGTTGAGTGAAATTTAGCTTTTTAAAAATATAGTGTAATTGCAACCAAGGCTACATGTCGGCTCCTATTCTCGCCGATAGTATCGATATCACGAGATGTCTAGCTAGTAAGCTCTTCATGAAACAGTTTAGGAAGATCATGGACATCTCCGTAGTTGGCGAATAAAGTTATGACTGTCTTGTCGTTGGTTTCGAGAAACAGGCCCCAGGTTATGAAATAAAGAAGAAGAAAAATTTTGCAAGGAGGTGGTGTGGCGCAATTGGATCGTCGTCAGGCTCTGAATATGACTTTCGTCATAAGCGTGGGTTCGAGTCCCGCGCTGAGCTGTGTACATGTAAGTAGGGTTACCAACATGATTTTCAAATTGACATGTCAGGAACTCAGGATTAATAATAACTAAATAGTAGGAAAATACGATATGAAAACAAAGACAAATCAAAGGCATACCAATAGCTCCATCTGACCTCTTTTGCAAAAAGTGAATTTTTCCCTTAAAAACGTGCGGACCAGCTACGCTTTTGACATTCCGTGCCTTCACCTTGGCATCAAATTTTGAACAATGAAAAAAAAATACATTCTCGTGATTATCTTTAAAAAAATATATATTCACAGTAAAAATATATAACCAAAATGATCGAGAGACAGAGTTGTAATGGTGATGGAGTTGGCTTCATGCAACAGCCCTTCTACATCTAGGAGCCTGTTGAGCATGCATCTGTTTTAATTCAGCAAAAATAGCAAATAATAAAAAAAAAACCTTGTTGGTAATCAGCGGTCATCAATTCAAGATAAAATTATTTTTGAGCTATATAGCCAGTTGGGAAAAGAGAGTTAAGAAGTGGGCCCCGTTTCATAAAACTTGTTATCAGTAACAAGTTACAATAATTGTTGTAAGCTACTGAAATCCTTGAATATGATTGGCTGAGAGCAAATTTTGTCATAGAAATGGGGCAGTTATTGATAACAAGTTTTATGAAACAGAGCCCTGGTTTAAATCCTGTACTTCCATGCTTTTTACACTTGTCTGAACTACATACATGTATGTGATATATTTAGAATCTTAATCATCTCTCTATACATGTATTTCACTACATGTACTTCTTCATTTTCACCTTGTGAAATTGGGCATTAATCAAAGATAACAATGATTGATTGAAAACATTTACACAATGTACACATGTAACTAAAAATTGGGCAGACCTTTCATCAGAAACTTAAAGAGAAGTAAACAATTTTTTATTTATTCATTTATTATTTATATATATATATATTTTTTTATTTATTTATTTATTATTTTTTTTTTTTGGGGGGGGGGGGACATCTCTCATTCTCAGCCATCTCTACCCACATTTGTTTGACTAACCTTCAAAATGAAAAGAAAAAAACTGTAGTAGTAAGATATAGATCATATCATTGGGCTTTGTTTATTTTTGTGATTCTTATGAAATATTTGATTGAATAGGGGTTTCCTTTTTATTGACTCACGCTCTATTTGCATGTACATGTGATACAGTATTTGTAAATTATCTCTCTGCAATTTACTTGAATACAGGTTTCCTTTTTATGTACATGTAATACTTACTTGACTTTACTTTAGCCGAGTTCTTGTGGTTCCTCATGATATGATGGTCCAGTACTTTCTATTTCACCTATACATGTACATGTAGCTTTCCCTAGTTCTTCCATGAAATGAAATGACATGTACACTGTAATACAGTACATGTGTATCTTTAGATTTTCTCTGCAATTCACTTCTTGTTCAAATGTATACATGTACATATTATCCTTCCAATTATGGCTTATTCCATATTCCATATCTGTTGTTGTTTTTGTTGTTGCAGTGTACCAAGTATTTTTAGTTGGGTGATGTGACAGTGGAGTTTGGCTCAATGCGAGTGAAGGAAGGAGCAACAGGTCCTGCCGAAATGGGTAAGAAGCGCAACAGAACGAAGCAAACGGACTACCACAATACATCTGATGAAGAAACTGTTAAAGGTATGTAGGCACTTCTATCAGCAAAGACCATGAACTTCTTAGTGATGGAATGATTTGTTACTGAAAAGAAACCTTTGTTCAATTAAGTTGAAAGGAGAAAACTATTAAGAATATGCCAATGAAAGTTTTAACTCTTTGCCCTGTGCATTATGAAACTCATGGCTGCTGGATTATTTCAAAGGCTATATCTTTTGTACGTGATTTCTGTCGACGATTGTCGACAGAAGCGAGAACCCGGAAGTGACAGTGGTCAACAATAGCGGGCTATGAGTTAAGGGCCTGTTGAAGGGATGAAGAGCAAACAACTATTGCACTGTTATTTTTCAAGACATACTTGTATTCTTTTAGAAATATTACTCTGCCAGAAGTTGGAACTGGCTTTGCTACAAATTATGTCGCCACAGTCATGGGTTCAAATACAGAGTGCAAGATAAAGGCTCAGTAGTAATTGTACTTATTATTAACTTTATTGAATATTTGAGTTTCAAGTCAAATTATGCTAACTTATTTATAATGAATGATGCCAGCTTTTTATGCTTGTACAAATTTACAATAATTTTCTTTTGAATTAAAAAGTTTAATAAATCTTGGGTGACGCGCAAATCTGTCTACATGTGCATGTTGTTCATGGTTTTATATAAATGATTTTGTAACAGTGTAGGCCTACATGTACGTTTTTTTTTTTACTGAAAATAATCACATTCTCCACCACGTCATCCAAAGATAATGGACTTGAAATATCACTATCTACCTTCTTCGCTGTTTTATAAAATTTTTATGGTACCCTTTTGTTGTTTTTCCCCCGTTTTTAAAAAAAGTTCAAATGGCACCTTGTCTTTACATGTATTTGCATTGGGAATGAAACCGATATATAAGCAAACACAACCAGATTCTCATGCTTCAATGGATCTACTGTACATGTACATGTAATTTTCCAATAAACATGTTTTTATATCTCCTAGTTAAAGAATGCACTCATCTGGATAAGTCTGTCAGCTTGAATGGTGTGAAGAAGGGTCTCAAGAATTATGGCTTTGGGCAATGTTCAGTAAGTAATGCTTTACCTGTAGCCTTTTATCATACTGTACATGTATTTTTTATAAGCCGTTATTTTCATATTGGTTCTGTTCTCGATAATATCGCCAATTCGCGTACATTGTACATGTAGGTCGCGATTGTAACAAAACGTTTAAAAAACAGCTACCAATGCATAAGCAACTGTGTTCAGCAAGAAGTGAACTACCTGTGGCCTTCTATTGTACTGTACAAGTTCTATGGGTTCTATTTAGGAGAATATCGCCAATTCGCTTAGGTCGCGATTGTAACAAAACGTTTTTAAAAAAAATTTGTACAGGTGCAAACAGTGTTCAGCAAGAAGTGTACGATTGTAACAAAACGTTAAACAAAAAATTGTACAGGTGCAAACAGTGTTCAGCAAGAAGTGAACCTCTGGCCTTCTATCATACTGTACAAGTCATTACTTTCACACAGGTTTTATTTTTATTTGAATTTTGCAAATATTTGTGATGTTTCAAATTTAACTACACAAAAAATATAAGCTATCAATGCATGTGCCAACATGTATTGTACATGTAATGTAAGTAGGTGTTTAATAGTTATCACAAAAACAAAAACAAATACATGTAATGTAAGTAGGTGTTTAATAGTTATCACAAAAACAAAAACAAAACTCGCTAAAATGTCTGCATCCCTGTCCCAGCAAAAAATATCTGTTCTAAAGTAAAAAAGTATTGCCTTAAATAGTAGGATTGTTACGCGTTTGGTGATGTATTGTTTTACTTCATGAAAATTCAAACTACCTGGGTTTCGCATGTACATTAAGTGTATCTATAAAAAGCCATTATAGAGGGTTAATTGGCCAGTGGGTATTGCATGAATGTTGTGATTCTATTTCTGATCACTTTTCTTCTAAAGTAATTCACTTAAGATTACGTAATGAGTGATTATTAGTGGCGTTCTTTTTGTAGTGATTTGATTAGTGATGCATCAAATCACCAATAATTACCTGGCTTGAAATTGCATTGTGTAATCTGGGAAAGTTCTTTCAAGTTGACAAACTTCATTACTATTTTAAATACAGAGTATGATACAATATTAATTTCATTACAAGTCTGTGTACATGTTTGTGTGGAATCTTGTGCTTCTAAGAATTATTTCAAGTCGCTAAATTTTTAGTATAGATTTTAAGGCCAAGTAAAATATATCTGTATTTGTGTTGTATTTCATGCTCTGTAAGTGGAAGGAGTAAAAACAAAATGAATCTTAAAGATAAAGTTGAGTTCTTGTCATGAGATTGAATTGTGAAAGAAACTGTCTCAAAGCAACTGGGAAAGGTTGCTTATATCACATCAGAATTGGTGTATGCTGTAAGGTCTTGAAATCACCAAAATGATAAGAAATTGACTCAATCCTGCTGAGAGTCACATGCACTGCACACAGAAATGTGTATATGGGACTACACACAAATGTTCGACCCAAACATTTCAGCTGTTTCTTGTCATATTTTGAATGTGAGAGCATTTGAAGAGCAATCCTTTTCAGGGGACATAACTACTATGATAATCTTCCAAACGAACATAAAATGAATGAGAAAGCTCACAAACTATTTTTAACCTTTCCCACAACTCAAACTTCCCTTAAAGGGCAATCCAACCTTGATAATAAGATGATTTGTGTGAAAGCAGAAAAATAAGAAAAACAGGATGGCGAAAGTTTGAAAGAAATCGGACAAGGACTAAGAAAGTTATGGATGTTTGAAAAATGAGATCACTACATCTATGTGTATATGGGACTGCACACAAATGTTCGGCACGAACATTTCATCTGTTTCTTGTCATATTTTGAATGTGAGGCCATTTGAAGAGCAATCCTTTTCAAGGGACATTTCTACTATGATAATCTTGTTAAGAATGAGAAAGCACACAAATTGATTTTTTTTACCTTTCCCAGAACTCAATCTTCTCTTTAATGGTTTATGAAGTGTTCTAGTGGATGCAGACAGAAATTGCAGGGTTTTGATGGCCTAACTCTAAGTTGTACATTTGTATGTTCATTCTCCCAAGGGTTACATGACGTGACATGCATTATCAAGATTAGAACATTGACGTACATTTTCAACACAAGTCTGTCCATGTGTGACCATGAACTGACTTTTTTCCAGGAGTCTTACGCAAATGATTTTCTTGGAAAGTGACAAGTGGAAAAAAGACTATTAAAAGAAATACATTAAAAACGTGAAAGCCTGTTCACGCCAGTCTCCGCAATGTACATGTACATGTATGTTAAAGGGAGAACATTAAATATATATGACCTTTAAGTCAGCAAACGAGATTTTCTAAAAAAAAAATTGGGTCTTGACTGGAATATGAGTCAATTTTCGTCATGACGTTAAATTGAAATCATGTGACACCTTAAGATGGTGAGTGGTTCTAATTGAATAGATCCTGTACCAGGAAGACAACTCACTGCATAGGGTATACACTCAACTTTATGTACTACGTACATGTACTTGTAGTACTACAGAAGGTTTCGTGTAGGTTGAAAATTCTTGTTGGCTAAAGTTTTTGGAGAAAAGGGAAATATAACAGAAAGGACATTTGATGGCACTTTAAACAGGCATGTGAGTCTACACATACATGTACATGTACATGTACATGTACATGTATTATTAGTATTTCCATATTTGTTCTTGCTACTTGTATAAACATGCTGATACCGGTAGTCCTGCTTGTACATGTACAGTAGCTTTTGATAAATAAGCTTCAGTGATATGTGATCCTTTGCGTGTTGCATTTTCTATGAGAATGTACAAGTATATATTGAGCCTGATCGGTTAGTCACGGACGGACATTTGACAAATTTTGAAAGTTTGAAGGCCTGTAAAAAATAAGTTATGAGATGTGTTGAGCTGTTTTATGTTTCATTGTGAAGGGTACCGCTGAAGGTGCTAAATGATGATAAAATTTGGTTGCCGTGGTTACCTACTAAAAATAGAATCCATTAAATATCATCGTCACGGACGGACAAGATAGAAATGGGTTTCTTGACTTATCGGTAATCTTTTGTCTTTTCTATCTAAACAAACTGTCACTGACAAATTTTTTTGACTACAAATGTTAGTCAAGTTAATTGACTTCCCTGTCACATACATAGAATTTTAAAGCAAGCTGTAACTTTTGCTAGAGGTCCGAAAACTTTTTGTCACGGACGGACATTTGGGCGTCACGGACGGACATTTTGAGCGTCACGGACGGACATTAACTTAAAAACTGCATGTGTTCCTATCTAAAATTGCGCATATGTACTTCTTGCTTTCTACTTTTTGTTTGAAATTGATTTTATTACACTATTAAGCAAAACTTAGCATGAAAAACTTAGTTTTTAAGTGGAATCTATGTCAAAAGTGGATGCCTGTATTGTAGTGTATACACAATGTACAAGTGCATGTACTCATGTAGTGTGCAACTGTACATGTACCATACATGTATATGCTACAGACCAAAGTGAACATGTTGAGAAGAATGTGATGTAACGTGGAGAAGGTTTACGGTTCACCATGTGTAGTTAGAAGAAAGGAAATATAGGCAGAAATTGAAATGGAAAGACGAGAAAGGATGAGAAGAGGAAATTCGAGGTATTCTTTCTTGAAAATGAGTGAAGTCCTGAAAAGGACTGTAAACCAGATGAGATGAGCTGAATGTGGCTTGAGTAGCGATGGTCTGAGTAGTAGCAGGTTGAAGTGAAGAGAGGTTACTCGACGTTTCGGGCAGGTTGACTCTCTTCACTTCAACCTGCTACGACTCAAACCATCGCTACTCAAGCCACATTCAGCTCATCTCATCTGGTTTACAGTCCTTTTCAGGACTTCACTCATTTTCAAGAAAGAATACCTCTAATTTCCTCTTCTCATCCTTTCTCGTCTTTCCATTTCAATTTCTGCCTATATTTCCTTTCTTCTAACTACACATGGTGAACCGTAAACCTTCTCCACGTTATAAACTCCACCATACTAACCTACAAAGATCATCTGAATGTGATGTAAGCTTTCAAAATATAACCCTTTACATGACAGTCATGTAGGTGGACTGAAATCAAACATCAGTATTTAGTATTTTAATACTTTACAGCTCAAAGTCATATATTTTGTTTCAAACATAGAGGTAATATAGAAATAGGATTATGTGTGATTGATCATTATCATATTATAGGAATGAAAATTTCTCATCTGGTTTACAACATCACATACCAGTACTCTTTATAACATCTCATATTTTTTTATACTTCTGTTTAAGAGGGTGAAAACCAAATCATGAAATGCAGATCATTGTCTAACTCTAAATCTTTCTCATACCATAGTTTACTTTTTCAGTAATGTGTCTATCACTTTAAGAACAATGTTGGCTTTCTGGACAAAGGCCCTAATGGCAACAGTTGAGTGTATAAAGCTCATAGAGCTTAATTATGTCCTGTTAGTTGAGGTATTGCCCAACACGACTAGTTTAAGTCATATATTATAACTTTCTGACCCCCTTCCCCATAAAAAACTGTTTCAGGGTTGATGCAACCAATTCAATTATGAACATTTAATATCTTATAGTGTCTAAAAAGGTTTCTTCTTATGTGATTACATAATTTTAAAAAAAAATTGTTGGCTGTGTATGATCCTGAACTACAAAAAATCTCTATCTGTCTCAAACGTTACAACTAATTCAAAGCATTCTTACAAAATAGAGTCCAAACATGGCTCTTGCAGTCTGATACCACATCTGACCTCCAATGTTTATAATTTTCAAGCACAACTTGTAATTTAATTTGAATATTGATCAAGCTTCGGTTTTAATGTTGAATCTAAAACTTTTACACATTGCTAATGACCAAAAATATCAGCTACAATAATAGCAATAATAATATTAATAAATAAATAAGTAAGAAAATAAGTATTCATCTTCTGTAAACACCTGTAATGGATGTCTTTTGCAGACTGACAATACAGCCTGGCTCCCATTAGAGCCATAGCAAAAATCATTAGGTTTTTATGACATTTATTAGCTTGAATAAGAAAAAAAATTGGGGTGGGGTGGGGGGTAATTTTTGCATTCATATTGGGATCACAATACCATACAGTCCAACCTGTTTTAGCGAACACCTGTATAGAAAGACTACCTGTCTATAAAGACCACAATTTTTGTTTCCCTTTAAAACTGTTTCTCATTGAAACATGTATTAAAGGAACCTGTACTTAAAGACCACCTGCTCGTAAAGACAGTCTTCTTGTCTGTCTTGAGCGGTCTTTATGGAAAGGTTTCACTGTACGTGATATTTTGGATGAAATATGTTCCATGAACCAATAAACAATAAAACAATTCCTTGAATTTGAAATCACACAGCATTTACCATTTCAGTATATTGCATTGTCCGTCCGTGACAAAATTAGTGTCCGTCCGTGACAGTTTTCAAATTCATTTTTAGTATATGTATATTTAATTGATCAAGGTTTTATTTATACATGGTATAGGACTCTAGCTAGTGAGATAGCTCAGCATGGTTTTTGTTTTCACTTTTGCCCCATCAATGGAAAAAAAAAACTTTAACAATTTTTTTTCTGTCACGGACGGACAAATTTGCATCAAGATGTGAATGACCATGCAGCATGACCATTTCTGTACAAATATTTTCAAATATTTTTTTGTTTTCAATGGAATGGTGTTTGATCTATAATTATTTGCTAACAAAACTTAAGAAAGTTTAGAGAGTATTAAACTAGGACCAACTCAGTCTTTCTAGAAAATGTCCGTCCGTGACATTAGTGTTCATTACCCCTGTTGAAAAATGGGCCAATCCAATGACTTTCCCGACCTTGTCAATTAAACAAACGTGAATTTTAGTAACTTTAGATATTAATGAAAAACCTGAAAGTGATTTCATCATAAAAATCTGAAAATTAAATTTTCACCCCAATGCTCACTCTCAACCGATCAGGCTCTATTACATGTACATGTACAGGGTAATTGCATTGATTTAGACATTGCTGTCAGTGTGAAAACTACCTTTTTATAAAGTCTGTTTTCAATGCTCTCTCTTAAAGGGATTTGGTAACTTTGTGGAGGCTTGATTTAATAAATTGTTGAATTTTGATATCTGTCTTTTATAATGATGTTCAGAAGGATTAATAAATAGCCAGGCATAGAAAGGTTTTCAAATATACATGTATAATGCTATTATTAAGATATCTATGACTGAATACTCTCATTTGATACGAAAGCGTATGGCCATACGCTTTAGTCTAACACTGAGTCTATGGGGGAAAATGAGTCTGGCATTTCCGGTCACTTGCATATATATATGTTTACTTTTGTGAAGCACATGATGATTTTGAAGTGCTTTTTTTTTTTCCTGGGCTTCATTTTTACACCATATTACATACACTGATAGCATGTAGGGCCAGGCAGCTCAGATTTTCTCAAGCCTCTACAAAGTTACCAATCACTTTAATCACTTATTTAATTTGTCTCCTCCCTTACTGCCCCACCCCTCTTCTATGTTGTGTGATTCTGCAATGAAAGTGTGAAGAGGGCTACTGATGTTTAAAGTGTACCAATCACCTGAAAAAATAATTTGTGTACAGCTAGAAAGTATAAAATCAACCTAAAACAACTTTGTCTGGTATTCTATAGGTCAACAGTTATTGAGTATGAAGGAAATAGAGGATAACATGAAAATGCTCGCGCGGAACCGAACTCCGAGTTTGGTTCCGCGCGAGCCTTTATCTTGGCTAGCACGTACGGGTGCGTCGAGTAGTCTACTCACGAGTCACTTTTATGCTTATAGAGAGTGTAATTAAAATTGCAATATCTCTTTATAGAATTAATATTTGAAGCCCATATTTCAAATACAGTATAACGACATGAAACCTCTAACATACATGTACAGAGCAAAATTATTTTTGGTGATTGGTTCCCTTTAATGATATCATAGCCATATTTAAACATGAAAACAAACATTAGAAAGGAAATAACAGCATTGTCGATATTGTTTTAGTTTGTCCACTATAGTGTACATACCACCCTTTTGTACCTTTTTGTGCAAAATCATTTCCTACTATGCCAAAATGTTGCAGGATTTCCCTTTTTTTAATTTTGAAATTAGTAATATTGCACAACAAAGAGTTACACTTGCAGGGCTGTGCAACATACCGAAAAGAAACTATGTTCAATGTCATTGCTTGTTTACAGAGCTGTACCAATGACAAAGGCAGCGGAGGCAGTGCAAAGAAGGGTAGTTCTGTTGAAGAGGTAGACGGTGATGTGTTTGAGCCTGTCATCTGGCTTTGTTTGGCTTGTGGAAGTCAGGTAAGTTTTATCAATTTACCCGGGCAAATGCAAAGTATTTTGTCCAATACTTTACCAAACAACATCAAAAGTTTTAGCATGGAAAGATTCTGTAAAGTTGAAAGCCCTTACTAGAGCTTCAAGCAATCCAAATAGAAAGGAAAATGACACTTGCGATGTTGATTTTTTGGTACTTGGTAAAATACTTCACATGTATGAGAAAACTGAAAACTTTTGGTCTGTGAATGATGTATGACACATGCTCCGGCGACTATTATTCTAAGGTGAATTTTGTAACACTTCTTAACTCCTAACTCCATACTTCACCCTAACCGTAAAATAAAGCCCTATTTAAAACAAATCGCTTATAAATCCTACATGTGCATGGACTGTATATCCATGACAAAATAAAAGCCTGGAGCATTGTTGCTGGGGTGAATGTTGGATCACCCTATGATAATTTGCCATTTTAGTTGTGGAAGTATACAGATGCTTTCTAGTTAAGAGCAGTGTCAATCTCATTTGCTTTAGCTGGACATCTTATAATTCTACTTCGGTTATTCCAGGAATGACCACTGTCCAAAAATATTAAACTGGAGTGTGTTAATACATGTAAACTGAATGTGATACCTGTAGGCTTGTGACATTTCCAAGGATATAAAACTTTATCAATATTTCTGTTGAAATTTAACTTTTTTGATAAGGTAAATAACTATGAGCAGTTGATGCCATTTCAGATTCAGTATTTTGTAACACATCCTATATGTAATTATCTAACAACAGTAAATATGTGGTATTTTTTGAGTAGTATTTTTTTCCTTGCAGAATACATCTTTGAAAGTGTTTATATATTTAGTCTACATGAATGGAGAACATACATGTTAGAAAATACCCTTTTGAAAGCGAAACCGCTCATTTGATTCACACCCTTTGGTTTCATAGACAATATTGTGAATGGACAAACAGAAATGGCTATTTCATTTCCTGTATGAAAAAGGGTGGGTGTTATGTACTTGGTATTGAAGTAGTGAGTAACATTTTAAAAATACCCCAGTTATCAAAATTCCCCCACCCCCACAACCACCACAGGTGAAGGATGGATTTGTACTTTCTGTTCTTCTTTCTAAATTGTCTGCTAAAATTGTGTTTTTTCTGGTTTTATCTAAAGGTACTTAACATCTTCTGCTCTTCTTGAATGATATGTAAAGCTTTTTTTTTATACTTAAGGAAAAATACATACTGAAAAGTTCGCAGATACGTGATTATGGATTAGATTTTCTCCTCATTGTTTTACACTAGTTTGTATACCGGTCAGTGAAATACTTGCTGAAAAATCAGCCTGAAGCTTTTCAAGTATTTGCCTAGAAAATCAAAAGTTTTGTGGGAATATTTTATGTCATTTATGTTATGGATCCCCCTCTAATCTCAAACCACTGACTTTTCAGGGTGTTAGATCCTGCACACTTGATATGTTTGCTCATGTGATTTTTAATGAAATCAATAAATTGAATGTAGTTGTTCATTTCTTTGCCTAAGCTTTGCTTCTTTACAATATGATATGATATTTCCACTGTGTACAGGGATGCTGTCGTAATAGTCCGGCCCAGCACGCCTTGAAACATTTTGAGACCCCAAGGACAGGCTCTCATACCCTTGCTGTCTGCCTTCTAAACTGGAACGTGTGGTGAGTACTTGCAGTAAATATCAGGGATTCAAAGACAATTTAGTCATGTTAAGCCCACCGCATGCTATACGATCAGTCTGCGATCCAATTTCAGAAGAAATTGTAATAGCATTTGATATCAACATTTAGAAACATAAAATATTTTTCATTGAGGTACTGAATAGTCATATAGGTAGTAAAATCGACAATACGGCCTATTGCGAGCTTTCAAGTCGGATGAAAGCCAAATCGGCTCCGAGCCATAGTGGCTACGATTGTCTATGATTTGAAACTGATTTGCTCGTTATTTGCTGACAGCACACCAAAATTTGATGTCTAGCATTCATATTATTGTCTAGAACCTGAATCAGCTACATGTAGATTTTAGTTACACTGTCCATACATGTATGTAATGCTATTGCGATTTATTTCCAAAATCAGATCGCAGTCGATTGATAGTGTGCGGTGGGCTTTGTACCCAAGCACACATCCTTTTTGGCTTCTGCTTGACAAAGTAATGTGTACTGAGTATTTCATAGTAGATATTGACGATTGCAGAAAATTTAGTCAAGTCCATATTCTGTTCTTAACTGATGATAAAGCAAGGACATGGAAGAAAGTGTTCCTGAAAGAGCTGTCCCCAACATGCAATACCAATGTACCTCTTTACTTAGATATTTTCCCAGTGTGTACATGTAGTTAGGAATTAGCTTATCTGGGTGGAAGATACTACTTCATACATGTATAGAATCTGTATGCTTTTCTGACAAATAGAAAAGCAAGAGAAATCTGTACTAGACGATAAGTTTATATCACAGTTTGGTATTTATTTATGGAACACGTGTGTTTTTGTGGAGCGTGTCCAGGCTTCGGTGGCCCCTGACAGGATGCAATGGGTCTTGGCAGCTAGGGGGACTCCCCAGTGTGCAATTTTAATAAACAGTATTCTATTTTTTTCTTGGTAGCTTTGAATTGCTTACTATAATGGCTATAGTATGTTATTGATTTAAATATATCTTCTGTTTCTTGTTACCTTTTTATGTTTTTGTTTTTTTAAATCTTTTTTTTTGTGTGTACCAGTCATTGTTGATGACATGTAAATATTTTGATTTTTGTCTTTTGATTTAATAAAATATACAATTAAAAAAAAAGTTTATATCACAGCTTTCATAATATCTTCATTGTTTATATAGGTGTTACAAGTGTGATGATGCTATCAACCCCTCAGAGAGTAAGAAACTAGGAGAGTGTATGGATTGGATCAAGAAACAAGCCTTCCAGCAGAAACCTTTGGAAAAGTCAGGCAGTAAGTATGATCCTTTATATATGACCAAGCATTCTTGTCAGCAGAGAAATTGAACTTCCAGCAATGACGTGGAAATTTCTGACTTGCATGTATTTGAAGATAAAATTTGAAATGTTTTATTGCTGAGGAGAAGCTAGACAAAAAGGTATGTTAACATGACTCATAAATATGTTCAGCACTTATGGTGTAGGATACATGCATGTTGCATTCTTATCTTTATTCTGTCCCTCTTTGTCTGACGAGATATCCAAGGATTAAAAAGTGTAAGACAATTTAACAAGGCTGTTTATGTATCATTATAATAAATGAAAGGTTGATCAGTTTTTCTCCTCTCAAGCGAGAAAATGTACCTCTGTGTAACTGTGAATTTGATACCTGATAAAACTAAAAACAATGGCCCGTATTCTTGAAAGTGGCCTAAGTTAAGCCTGGCTTAACTTAGGCCACTTCTTTATGGAAGGCCATTCGTCAATCCCAAAGTCCCATACAAATTACCATATTTATGTAACAAAATTATTTTCTGACATGAAATGAGCATCAGAATTCAATTCTGTTGTGTTGGTTGTTGTATTTGCATTTAGTCCCAGAAATATGGTGATTTTGTAGGATTAAAAGATGGTGACATTGGGCTTTCCATAATTCAGTGGCCTAAATCTACACACTTAGGCGGGGCTTAAAGTTAGGCACCTTTCGAGAATATGGGCCATTGTTACAATACATACATACATACATGTACATGTAAGTACAACATGCTTATTATGCCTTCAAATTCTCATTCCCTCACCCTATACTGATTCCATCCCTGTTTTTATTAAAATTATCTCCAGGGGAGCGTTTCATCAAGTCAGTGATTTTTACTGACAAATTTGCTCTCAGCCAATCAGATGCTAGGATTTCAGTAGCTTATAACAGTTGTCAGTAAAAATCACTGACAAAACGCTTGATGAAACGCTCCCCTGTCCAAGTAAGAAAGTGAATCTGATTTGGGATTATTCTCACTAGCAATATAAAGTCTTGTTTACACATGAAAAATTATACCACACAAAACAACAAACAATGCAGTAGCGAAATAAATATGATATCCCATGCAAATGAATGGCAAGTGAGGGGAAAAAGATAAAAGCTGCGTACAACAAAGGCCACTAAGCATAATTACTTATCTCTGCTTTGTAAAATACAGATACGAGAAGTGTACGTATGCCATTTTATTTTTCCACAGCGGTTTTTAAAGTGGTTAAGTGCATCATGTTTGAATAAGGCCCAACAGTGCAAAATTTCAAATCTGAATTGTTTTCTCTGTGCATTCCTTTTACCCAGGTAAGAAGAAGAGCAAGGATAATGATGCTGATGAGAGTCATGTCAGGACATCATCATCTCCAATACGATCACCTCTCCTCACCCGGGAGGGATCCTTGCCTAAAGTTAGGGTAGGTATTCAAAATGTTCTATTGATAACTTAAAGGGGGTGTAAACCGATGAGACTATGTGTCTTTCCTGTGGCCTGACTCGGGCCAATCCGGTTTATCCGCAACTCTTCAGACGGGCCATGCTATTTCCTCACGCACGCTTGTGCAACATACGTAAAATCAAAGAGTAAGGGTAACTTCAGTCTGTTTCACAAACGCTGACCATGTAGAGATTAAGTCACTGACTACTGTCAGCTGAGGTGCATTCGTTTACATGCAGTTGTCCAAAAAAAGATGTAGATAGCGTTAACCAGTATTTGCCGTGCAACATGCCCTTTAAAGATACAAAGATATCAGAACATCATGGTCTGTGATACAATGATCGCTTCTCAGAGAGAAGTGTCATTACCTAAAGTTAGGGTAGGTATGCTCCACATAGGTATTACAAATGCTGTATTTAAAACTTATTAGACATGAATTTGCCAGGACGTCATCATCTCCAATACGATCACCTCTCCTTACCCAGGAGAATCCCTGCCTAAAGTTAGGGTAGTATTCCAACTATTCTCTCTGTAACTCAGAAGACATGAATGTTTTTTGACAGGGTACATAACAAATGTCAGATTAATTCTGGGTGTTGCAGAAAGCCACTTGCATGATTCAGATTAGAATGAAAGCATTGAGGGACTAATGAAGTTCTTGCATGTACAAGTAGGGTCCTACGTAAAGTGAGCTTTCACTGAAATTGATTTGTGATGAATATTCATTATTACCAGGGATGCTAAGAAAACTACTTGTATAGTGCTTGTAAATATACTTCATTGGACCACAGATAAAAGATTGTGTGGACAACTAAACTATCCTAGGTAAGAAGATACTTATTTAAAACATACTATCTTGTACATCAACTTGGTTTTGAACTTGTGATATTGAAAGTTGTGATCCTTAATACGTATTATGTGTAAAAAATAATTGTGAGTTGTAATTTCTAAAATTTGTGTCATTTCCTTTACAGGGGCTTAATAATCTTGGCAATACATGCTTCTTCAATGCTGTTATGCAGGTAAGTAGGTCTAATAATGCTGAGTAGTCATCCTGTGGAATATTAGCTCATTTGAATGAAATGCATGATCAATATTAAACATGAAGTGATGTGGAATATTGTGTGAGTATGCCAGACAAAGTGAGGAATGAATTGATATTTTATATTCATTTTAAAGTCTGTGTCAATCCTCATTTATAATTTGCTTTATTTTGGAACCTATCAGAGCCAATCATACTACAAAATTTTCAGTTTGGTAAAGAGTGATCCTGAAAACAAGTTTTTATGTTCTTCTCATGATCTCTAGAATAGTGAAAGTTATCCCATCAGGTGAAAAGATTTTTTTCATAATTCAATCTCACTTTTCAATTTCAATTTCAATTTATTGTCCAATAATGCAAATTTGTTTTGCTCACATATCCATAGCTAAGACACATGATTTTTTTTCATATTTCAATTTCAGTTTTTAATTTCAATTTCAATTTATTGTCCAATAATGCAAATTTGTTTGCTCACATTCTGCAACCATAAAAAAATGTGAGCTGGTCACCGCGGTGCAGCGCCCTCTAATATGTGATGATGATGATGTGTTGATCTCTTGAAACAGAACCTGACCCAAACCCATGTCTTGCGAGCTCTCCTCCATGAGAAGTGGTCATCAGGGAAACAGCTGGACGTTCCCACAGATACTCATCTTTCCGTCTCCACCAACCAGAATGGCATTGGCAAAGATGTTGAGAAAGAACCACTGGTGAGCTTTTAAATCAGTTTCAGCTTGTTTGCCCCTTTTGCATGCTTTTCTCGAGTTTACCTTCAGTTCCGTGGGAGTGATTTTGTTGATTTTCATACACAGAGTCTGTAATTTGATTCAAGTTTTGTACAAAGATATCCATTCAGCTAAGACAGCTGCACTGTGAAGATGAGATGCATGTCTTACTTGTAGTTCATAGAGTAGGTTGTGGGTCTCCCCTCTCTTCATCACTATCCATTTTATTGTCATTCTTATCGTCAGCACTCATTAACCCATTCGAGGCAATTGACCACATTTTGTGGTTTGGCTCAATAACTTTTGATGCAGAGCTCTAAAAATATACCAGATGCAGGAGTAGGAAGAGCAAAAATTTCTGCACACTCTATGTCCGTTTTTTAATGCATGACTATATAGCGTTTAATGTCAGGAATTTTAAGAATGAAAATAAGCTTTGAAATCCTTTAATTGGCAACACATTGAGAGGTTCAAAATCATTGTTCTTTCCTCATAATTGGCAACTTTATCAACTATTCGACAAAATTTCCAACCTGCATTATATTATTTTCAAAGATATTACACCTTATTAGAACCATGTAGCACTAAAAGAAAAATATTATTGCTGCCAATTTTGAAGAACAAAATGTGATCAATTTAGCCCTTAAATAATTCCTGTCCTGAAAGGGTTAAGTAATCATATTTTTACATCTTGTTGCTTCTTTGACGCAGGTACCTATAACCATCACCGTAGCGTCACTGCACCCACTGACTTCATCTCTGATTGAGTTCCTAGATGAGATGCAGAAACCAACCAAGTCATCTACTCTGAATCCAAGGGCTCTCTTCAACCAAGTATGCAATAAGTAAGTCAGATCTGTATGTCTCATCTGTTTGTTAGATCATATCCAAATTCATGGAATATTAGCCTCTTTTTTATGGTGTAGAGTTTTCATGTGATGTGAAGTTTTTCTTGCAGTTTATGATATCTTTGAATTCTAAGATGTGTACTTTCATTATGATTTGTGATATGGGGATTCAAATATTGAATTATGTTTGCTTGTGTGTCTTTCTCTCCCTCCCTCTCTCTTTCTCTCTCGCTGTCGGTCTCTACCCCCTCCCTCTCTCTCTCCCTCTTTCTCTCTGTCAGTCTCTCCCCCTCTCTATTTCTCTCCCCCCCTCTCTCTCTCTCTCTCTCTCTCGGTCTCTACAGTCGGGGACTAGCCCTACAATTAGCGAGCGATTGTCCATTGAGTTGACCCCCTTTGACCTCACCAGTTCTTGCATTTTCCCACGATTTACGTAAAGTTGTTTACAAATGCAAGCTGAAAAATAATGTATTAAACACCACTTTTTGTAAACATACAGTTCGAAAAAATTATTAAATATAGATGTATCTTTCACAACAATACTGCATAATCAAAGCTCGACCAACGGAAAATATGAAATTTTAGCGATATTTCTTCGGTTACAAACAGAATATTTTACCTGTCAAACTTCTCCTAAAATTCCTCATTTCGGCTAGATTCGCAAGAAAATCACTGTCAAGAATCATTTTATTGTACATTTTTCTACAATCGTATGGTATTTACTTGAGGTGAATTTTCCGCATATAGTGTCAGAAAAAAAGGATCTCGGTGTCAGATCGCCGAGGCTGACATAACAGAAAAATATTACAACCACGTCCCATGCGTTGAAATCTGTGTAGGGCTGAGCTCTGTGCGCGAGTGCTCCGAGTGCTCCATGGGCCATGCGCATGCGCAATCTATGAATGAGCTGACTACGGCCGACTCATGAATATGGTATGTGCAGATCGTGAATTTGGCATCACTGCGCACAATTTGCTGCTCTAAATTGCTGCAAGATATCGTGTGAAAAAGACGTAGTATCTCTGCAAAGAAAGAAGTCGCATTAGCGAAACTTTGTCTAAATTAGGAATATACACCCCGGAATAAGGAAATGAAGTTTCATGAATATTTATGCAGGGGTAGACTTGTGTCAGAAAAAAATAGACACATAGTTTTTTGACGTTTTCATTTCAAAATGTTGCTATAACTCGACAAAACAGTCATCATATTTCAGGATTTTTGCAGACAATCATTTATAACTACAAATTAGTTCATGTGGGAAGTTTCAGCTCATAAATAGCTAAAATAGAGGCGCAAATTAAAGTTCCTTCTTTTGCCATTGTGATGACCGCACGCACGCACTGAGCTAAAGTCCGTTGGTAATTCAAAACAAACCAGGGGTTAATGAGATGCAAATTGTACCGTAGCGCTAGGCCTGTCTACACCCTCTCTATTTCTCTTCATCTGTCCCTTTGTTATTCCTGTATTTCTGAATCTTTCAGATGGTAAGTGAGTCCTCCCCTTCTTTTCCAATCATTTTTCTATTTATTTTTTACAAAGGTCACAAGTTGTCATCTAAAGATTTCCAATTGTAGGTATGAATCTCCATGTGTAAATAAGCATGAGGGACAATTTTTTTTTTTTTTCGCCATCTGTCTGTTTCAGAGCTTCACGCTTCAAAGGTTACCAGCAGCAGGATAGATAGCCATGAGCTACTAAGATATCTACTAGATGGAATGAAAGCTGAAGAGATCAAGGTAAGAGTGCTTGGTCTGGTTATGTTTGTTCTTTCTTCATTCCCCATCTTTCCTGCTTCTTTCAGCTTCAATTTGTTTGTTTTTTGTTGATAAAAATCTTCATGTTTAGGAAAGTTCTTGTTCATTCTTTGAAGAACATTCCTCTGTTTGTCAATATGTGACTGAAGGGGGTGGGTTGAGCGAAAACTTGAAAAAAAAATCAGCCTTTTATGGGGTAACCCCCCACTTGGATTCCCGCAGGAAAAAACGAAAAATATTATTTTGCTTCAGAACACTTTTCCAATTTGTGTTCCTGTTCACCCAGTGTTCTTAATTATCCCATTTTATGGCATATTAAATCATATTTTTGTAATCCCCTATCACTTAATTTTTGCCTATGCAAAAATTAAAACATTTTTCCTGTAAATATCTGTATAAATTGTAAATTGTAAATACGTTTGAATGTCAAATAATTATGTGCAATTCTCTTAAAATGGGGCTAACCTTAATTAGCATTATGCTGTTTTGTTAGTTCCCTTTTCCAAAGTATGTTGATATGTCTGCATATGCATTGTATATCTGTTGTATTCATGTGACATGAGTATGGTAGCAAGTGATCCAATCAAATTGAGTCTTTTTTTGTATTCATACTTTTCCTGATCTACATAGCGAATGCAACAAGGACTGACATCTCAGTTTGATGTGAAGAAAGCTAAGGTAAGAACCTGGATGAGGCAACCAA
>CM046837.1:38750067-38892221 GCA_025618425.1 Heliocidaris tuberculata | reverse complement strand
ACCATGTCTGCCACTTCATCTTCGATTGCTGCGTGGACGAGCCGAGAACAGATTCTAAAATTTACAAGAATATATACATGTACATTAGATATCAGATATATGCTGGAAAACGGAAATATAAGCCAATCCTGAACTTTCTCTTTCAAAGAATCATGAATATTTTAATTTCATACATTTTGTTTCAGATGTATATTAAAAAGTAACTCTGGATGAACATAATGAAAGGAAGTCTCTGGGATGGGGAAAGTAGCAAACCTGTAGGTCCACATTCATGACCTCCGTTGTATGTTAAAAAAAAAAAAAAATATAATAATAATAATAACGTTTTATTTACCCAGGGTAGCCACTTCAGTTATCAAACTGCTCTTCCAGCGGGCCCTGCATAACATAATATGTTATTATTATACCCTGCTCCATTCTAATATGCCGAGCGCCTGGCTAGGAGGCAGAAGGTCCCATTTTTGAAGTCTTTTTGGTATGACGTGGTCGGGGTTCGAACCCACGATTTTCAGGATGACACCATGTAATCTTTTACGGGAATAAGAGCCCTGAATAGGGCTAGTGAGCTCTTTGGCGCCCAACGGAAATGCCCGCGAATTTTAGTCACTGTTTCATCCACAGGCGCGATGGCTCAGTGGTCTCGTAACTGGGAGGACCCGGGTTCGAAACCAAATGGATGCGCAGTGCCCTTTGTTGAGGCATTAATCCTCATTACCAAGTCCCTCGGAGAGGACTTAAAGCCGTCGGTCCCCTGGTTGCTTATTTACAAGCATACACATGCTTTCTTAGCAGTCAGGTAAAATATACCATCAAGACCCTGTAAGCTTTGCCCATCTGGATCCGCTCAAGCAAGTACAACGGTTATATATCAAGAGACTTGTAGAAACTTTTAAGTATATACCACTTTTAACTGTTAATTAACATTGATTTAATAATAAACTAAAATTTAAAGTATGCGTACGTATAGGAAGTATAGCGTTTGCCTCCCTAAAAAAATAAATCTGAATATGAAATGGACTGAATAAAATCATGAGCCTGTTTAATGAATGACTTGTCTTGATCTTATACATATTTACATTTGATCTTATTACATAATTACATATTTACATTGTGAACTCTACTCATAAAACTTTACTCATAAAAACAAATTTGAATACGTTAGTAAACCTGTCTAAAAGTGAACATTATAGTTTAATTCATGTGGATGCCAAGATCATCCAAGTGACAAAACATGGAAAAGAGTTACCCATGACATGCGTTACTACATTTCACATTTCTTCGTGACTACTGGACCAAATGGAACGAGGTCTTTACTGTTATAGTTATATTTTCATAACCCAGTATGACTTTCCATATTACATAAAAAAATGTCTTTCGTAATTGATAAACAAATTTCGATTGTAACTTTGGTGGAACAAACGGTACAGAATCCAGAAATCTGTACATGTAGTAATCTTCAATCCCTTTCATCAGTTTGAAAAAAATTGAGCTCCTTTAACGTAGATTCAAATCATAAGGCAATGTTCTGACAAGTTGAAAAGAATGATTGTGCTGAGCATGTCAATCACAAAGAATGTGTATAAGATTAGGCTATAAGGTTTTACCTGATCTCCTCTCTTTTTCTTCTTCAGTTCCGTTTTGATTCTGTAAAAGGTGGGAGACATAAGATGTGGACAAATCAATTTATTCAGGAAAAATATAGCATTCCAAAATCATTCTACAATAAACTATCCATCATATTTGTAATATATTATTATTATATTATCTTTTTTTTTTGAGGGGGGGGGGGGGGGGGGCATAACCAGCTTATTAAATGCCCCTTGTTTTGAAATCCAAATAACATACTTTTTATAAGTACACAACCCAGAAAACGTGCCCCACCCCTCATTTCCTTACAAATCTCAAGGATTATTAATGTTATCATTATTTCCAATTCTTGACACCTGAAAACATCCTATCTATTATTTGAATATCTATTATTTCTTTTCTTCTGCATGTCAAAAATTGATTGTGTGTTTCATTTTTCATATCTTGTATTTTGGCTGTAAGATTTAGCTTAGTGTGCTGAGAATATTTCGATGGGGTAACGGTAACAAATTTCATCCAAGTTTTTATTACATATAATAATAATATGTATAACATTAATAAACTTCATCGGATAGTAAATATCTTTCATACGCTAAGCTCGAGACACCATTTCTTCAGCATGGATGTGGGAATGAAATAAGTTTTTAGTCTTTTTTTACAATCATCAATGGGGACCCCCCCCCCAAAAAAAAGGGGGGATGGCAACATGACCAAAAAAGAAAAAAGAAAAAAAGTGCAGCCGAAACGAGACAATTTGTTCCATCTCGTCGTAGTATTATGTATTTTCTCGTTGTTTCTATTAATATAATTGCCTCCCCTTGTCGCTGTTTCTTTCTTCCTCTTTTTTCTCAGTTTCCCCCTCCCCCTCCCTGCAGGCCCCTTTAAAATCGCATGACAAAGAATAGAGACACTGTCACAAAATATAAATATCTCGAAAAGTAGCTTTTTAAATCACTTTCTCATAAGAATATCAAGATTTTTTTCTTCTTCACAAAAGAAGTAAAAGTGTTCATGGGGGTGCGCGGCAGATGAAAAAAATTTCAAAAATTTGTCACGACTTCATTTTCGGGGCACTTTCGTGAAAAATAAAACTATGTGCAACCTCGGCGTGACTATTTCGTGACAGAGCTTACCGTAAGCGTCAACGTAGCTTGACAATGCGTGCCGTGGCACGCCAATAATATCGTGAAGTGAACTTATGGCACGACATGATGGAAACTGTTGACCGGGCTGCGTGTCACAAAATGGAACGACCTGGCACGCCTCATGAACCCGTATATGCCCCATTCACACACAAGTTGGTCACGCAATGCACCGCAGTATTGCGTACCAATGCTGCCACTGGGCGGCCATATCCGACTTTTTGGTCAAGACTGATTTATGCCCTTACACTTGCACGCATTTTGTTTTCTGCATGTTTGCCCATTTTGCGTGTCAGTGTGGGAAGTATTCGTGGCAGTATGAGAGAGGATTAGATGCTGGAGGATGAGGGCCAATGCTTGAAACGCGTGACAAAATTTCAAACATGTTTGATTTTTGGACACAACATTTTTCGGCAACATTCGTAAACACCCCGTGAAATACGCTGAACTTTACGCAACCTAGCTGTGTCAGTGCGTGCCAGTGCGTGCCATCGGCAAAGTGTTCCGGACTAGCTCACGAATAGTTCACGAATAAGTTCCTCTAATCTGCTCACTCGTCGTTTGCGCATACTCCCTGCACAGTTTCTGCATAACATGCGCATAGTCTCCGCATGTGGAACATGATCAAAACAAGAGGTCTTTTCAAGTTCAGCAATTGGCATAGTTTTCTTTAGGTCTTAATTAATCAGCTTTCCCTCCTCAAATTGGCAACAATTATTCTGATTTCACTCCTACATAGTTTGAACAATAAAACCGTTCATTAAATGAACCAGTGTGAATGAAAACTGCAAAATTTAACATGGCGTAAATTTGTTCGTAAATCAGCTTTGACAAAAGAGTCGAAGATAGGTGTTACGCATTGGTACGCAATACGTCGGGGTAGTGCGGGACCAAAATACTTGCAAGTGTAAATGGGGCATTACGAATAATTCACGCAGTGCGTCACGCCATGTTTACTCCAAAGTTAATCATTGTTCACGCATTGTGATTCATTTTCAAGATTGTTCGGGATCGACACTGGATTAGTACAGTGTCTCCTTTTAGTGACGTTTTTGCATTAACCATTGATGTAGAATGCTAGGAATTACACATTATCCATGAGCAGAAGGATAAAATATCCTAGGTATTCTTTAGTCTATTTCCAGTGCAGCACGTTGTACTATTCATGAATAAGAGCGATTTAATTGTAACTAATCATTACAGTCTCTAAATTGGCAACGTAGTCTAAAATATATAGGCATAATCACTATTTTCGTCTACAAATTGGCAATGTGTCTGTTAAATTTCGCAGTTTTCATTCACACTGGTTCATTTAATAAACATTTTTATTTTTCAAAAAATATAGGAGTGAAAAATAAGAATAACTGTTGCCAATTTGAGGAGGAAAAGCTGATTAATTTAGACGTTAAGAAAACTCTTATTGGCTATGGGTTGAACGTGAAAAGACCACGTGTTTTGATCACATGTTCCGCGTGCGTACACTATGCGCATGTTATGCGAAAACAGTGCGGGGAGTATGCGTAACGAGTGCGCAGATTTGAGCAAATCATTCGGGAACTAGTTGTGAACTAGTCTGGAACATGCGTGCCATTTTGCCGATGGACATGCATTGGCACGTATTGGCACGCACTGACACGCACTGGCACGGCACGGCACGAGGAGATCACGAATGTTGCCAAAATAAATTGTCGTGCCAAAAAATTAAACATGTTTGAAATTCTGTAACACATTTCAAGCATTGGCTCGCATCCTCCAGCATCCTCCCGCATGCTGCCAATAATACTTCCCACACTGACACGCAAGATGCGCAAACCACGAGGAAACCAAAATGCATGCAAGTGTAGGCTAAATGGAGCAATACGCATATTGCACAACAAATGTTTTTGTAGAGACGATAAAGATTATGTTATGTTCAATCCCAATTTACCGGTTGTTTTGGATACATGCAATACCTATACCTTAGTGAGTATTGCGGTGCAATTTGCAGATTTCTTACCCCTGTATTGTCCGTTCATACCAGCGATCAAAACAAGTCTTTGCTACTAAGGCTCGTTGAGGATCGGGATTTTTGCAGTATAAGCGTATGAAAGTATCCTGAAATGCCTCCGGAAGGATCACAGATATCTATAATAGAAATTATGAAAAAAAAAAAATATGAAAAACTTGTGTTTCATATCATGCACGAATGATAAAATGCTACCAGCATTGACCAGGGCACATTCATGACATTACTGATGATTATCTTAACAGTCCACTGAAATAAATTTCACTCAAAATAATTTTGAATTATTTGTTCAACTTTTTGAAGTTACTAGTATAAGAATGTGTGTCTCCTATACATGATTTATATACAGTGATTTATAGCTCGGAGTCTAGAGATCAGCTTGAGAATGAATATATCAACTATTTCCTTCAAATAAGAAGCTGATTAAAGTCAACAATTTAAAGTATTCTAATCGTATACCATGCCTAAAAGTTAGAATTAACATTACAATAACATTCTTCCGATTCCGACGATACAATGTATTTGCCGAAATTGATAAAATGTCAGTGAATCCGTTACATGAAGATCTGGGCCGGTATTCAATTAAAAACGCGCATTAAGTAAGTAAATCACTAAGTATTTAACTCGGCTAAGTAAAATACCTTAACTCGTATTCAGATCACTTTAAGGTATTTTTCTTTAGTAACCCGACTTTGAGGCAAAATACTTACTGATATCCATTGTGACGCCACATGTCCTGTCCAAAATCATGCGCAATAAATGCGTCACAGATGCGCGCTTACATGGTTTGCTTGTGCGCAGCTTATACTACTGCGCGTATGTATGAAAGCCACATACCTGCCAATCAAGTAATTGGTTTAAGTCTGCTAGGGAGCTGTCTTAGACTAGACCTAGGGTAAAATACTTATCCAAAAGATTCAACTGAATACCAAAATTGCTTAAGTATTTTATCTCAGCCGAAAACTAAGTAAACTACTCATATTTCACTCTTAAGTATTGAATTGAATACGGGCCCTGGGCCCTGTTGCATAAAACTTACCATTAATGGTAACTCTGCTATCAATGGTAACTACCATGGTAACATCACTCAACAGCCAATCAAAATCAAGGTTTCCATGGGAGTTACCATTGATGGCAAAGTTACCGTTAATGGTAAGTTTTATGCAACGAGGCCCTGGACAACTATGAAAACTCAGGTAAAGTTTTAGTACGCTCTTACGCATTCTGAAATATAATCTAACTTTTTGATTATGATTTGCTCTATGCTTAATTACTACAAAGAGTAAAGTTACAAAAAGGCTCCAATAATTGCAATCTGTATCCATGAAAAAAGAAATGACGTTAAATTTTCAAATAAACGTATATCTATATATCTATATTACGTCTTCGTCCTTGAGGATGACAGCCTTGTCTGGATCCGACTTTGAGTAGAAGTGGACATTTCTGATTGGATTCTGGTCTTTGTGCCCATAGTCGATCGTCACTACCTTTTGTAAGAGACGGAAATAGGCAGTAAGAAGTGTGCAGTATAAAAGACTGATAAAAAGAAATAGGGTCCTTCTATCAAACTTTATCGTAATAACCGTCACCTTTTGTTTTGTGTTTCTTAAAAACAGACAAAAACTGCTTTGCTACAAACATTGGTTCAGAAATAGATTAAAGTCTGTTTTAAAATTCCTCGAACGATTCCATCGATAGCAAACCTAAATAATCAAATCGGTCCTCGAGGGCAGTTTCCGTTATGCACGGCTGCGATGTAACACCACCAATGCAAATGTCGGAGTCAAAATTAAAGTTTCTTATTTTTCTCATTTTGGGGGATACATCTTATATGAGGACAGAACCACCCCGTTCTCTCTGGAATGCCTGCATTTTTAATATCGATAGAACATGGACTGGGCTTGAGGGGGGATACAACATTAATTTTATTGCCTGAACTAGAATTGTATTGCGTGAGTCGAATACGAGAGCAATACGATTCTAGTGAGGGCAATTAATGTTGTATCCCCCGAAAGTAGCCAGTCCATATAATTATTATTAATACTAACAGAATTAGACATCTCGTCGTCGTTTTTACGAACTGACGAATCCGTGCGAGCTGCGCAGAAACGTGAATTGGCCGGAAACGCATTAATAGATTCAGGTGTACATAGATAACGGAATTTGCTTTCGTTGCATAATTGCATGTATCGATATATAATAAAAGAAAAAATTTAAAGCTTATGCCTTTAATTTTCAAATGGTGTATTATATTATGTATATGCACGGATTCGTCAGTTCGTAAAAACGACGAGCGAACTCGAAAATATTGTAAAAAATGCAGTTTATTGCCCGCTATTTAACACGCAAAATCCCATTGACTTTCGAAACCGGGCAATAAACAATTTATCGGCCGCAATTTTGTTGGCTGGTCAAAGCCGGGCAATAAAATGTAAAAATTGCATTGCTCAGATGTCTGTTATGGTTAATGATCAATTTTATATCCCTCATTGAAAATTTCTTGTTCATGGATTGGTCAAAAACGCTCCATGTGATCAATCATAATTCTACTAAAAAACAGAAATCCGTCTGAGAGAAAAATAAGGTCTGTGATGTCACTCTTTTTAGAGTAAGATAATTTTCGTACTATTTTCCCTCCTACTGCATCCCTGAAGTCATTTCTTTTGACGCGTACAGCAATCAGCCAGTCAGTTGCCCCGGGTAACTCCCGCGACAGGACGGGGTAGGAACCAATCTAATTCCCCTGAGCCCGAGTGGTTGAAAATTATCTTGAATCCAAGATGTAGGTCATTCCTGATCAGCTTTTTTTCTCTAGCAATTATTGCGCAAGCTGTGGATTGCATGGCGCTCACGCGCACGTACGTCATCAGTTGACAGGGTCCACATCAAAACAACACTGGCGACCTTCAGTGACTGTCTGAACGAAGATCTGCCAAGATTCAATTCGATTGATGAAAACCAATTTAGTTTAAAAGGCGGGTGACAAATGTCAGTTTTATTAAAGAATTTCCCATATCAGACTGCTCGGACTTTCGCCGATTTAGTACATTTAAAGACGACTGCGATTAATGTAGACCCTATTCTACCATGCTCTGCTTCTATTCTTACGTTTGATCTAACGTTAGGCCAGTTTGATTTCCTGAAGTTAACTCAGAGATGTTTGAAACACTGCCAATGATGTATTATATGTCTTTTGAATGATCTTGCATCTTGTATACGAACATATATCATATATAAACTTCACAGCGTCAAATAGGATACACACAAGACGAGCATGATTTCACACGCGCTTTCGATTTAATCTCTTCAGGTGAAGTGACCATTTGCTATTTTACATGACTTTTTGATTCACTACAAGTAATGTTAAAATAAGATTCCAGGAGAAATTAAATCTTCTGCCAGTAACAGAACCGGGTGTTTCCATTTCCTGACCCACTCTTTTCTGACACCCCTGACACCCTTTTTTCTGACACACTTATTTTCCATTCACTTTGTACACAGGGATTTTTTTTCATTATTATTCATGTTTTTTTTATGAGACAGTTTCTGTGATTGGCTCTCTTGCTAGTGAATATTGATTAGCTATCTAATTCATTTTTCATTAGGAGAGGCTTGGTCTGATTTCGTTTCTGTGATTGGTTTTTAGTGCTATTGAATATTCATTAGCTATTTAATTGATATTTCAGAACAAGTTGGCGGTCATCTTTTGGTCGCGCGATAATTACGATCAGCTTTTAAAAAAGTTCCTGAAAATAACTCTTTTAGCGAGTAAATTTTAAAATGAGTCAACTTTGTTATTTTTTTGTTTGTTCTCATGACCATGGTTTGGGGGCTGACAGGGATTGAACTTTCCTTTTCAAGTTCAGCGAAGGTGCAATTGCAGCCAATGTTCACGATGTACGACTGCTAGCCACAGCTGCCCGGGGACCTGCCGGGGCATATTCATGCAAGGGTGAAATGCTGAATGCTCCGACAAGCAGCGTACATTTTCAGACATAAAATTGGCATGACTGTCATGAAAAATGATAAATTAGGAAGACAGGGGTATTTAACATGACTGTCATGTCATTACCTTTCTGAATTCAAGTCCATTTGGGGTTGGACTTACTGTCAAAAATTGAACTCAGTAAAATGTCAAGCCATTCATATGCAGAAAATATGTTGACAATTGTGTGACACTGTTGGTAATTATTTTGGTATCGTTAGAGGAAACCTGTCGCTATCCACTGGTACCAAAGAGGGGTGTTGATCCGTGTTCATGATTAGGGTATGGCGAGGGAGCGAGGGACTTTTTCAAAAATCTGTCCATAAAACTTGCAGTTTAGAGCATTCCAAAATGGTTTTTAATGAAAAGAAGGAATGCACGGAACTACACCAATGGACGGAACCCCTTAATTGAGAATAACAATGCGAGCGAGGAATTTTCTTCGATATTTTCGCATTGAAATTATGGCATTTCTTATTTCCCTACTTCTAATCATTGAAGAATGTGATGGTATTTCAAGATCAAACATAAAGAGTTTGGATAATTATTGGTTTTAAGTTAATGTATCATAATTCTTATTTATTTTATCCACAAATATGGGGGGGATATAATACAGGCCATCCCCCCAACCTCATTTTTTTTTTTTTGGGGGGGGATATATTTTTCCCCCTCCCCCTAGGATCGACACCCATGGTACCAAATCATTATACATTTAGCAGTGCACCCATAGATTGCACCCCTAATAAAAATTTCTCGAATGGGTGGCGGCAACCACCACCGCCCCCATCCCCTTGCAACACTATGTTACAGAAAATAGCTTGACCGCGAGTATTATATTCTTATGGAAGACCATGCAGTTAGAGAGCTTTGATTGAACTTTTAAGATGGCATATAGCTTTATTGAGGTACTGTGCAGGCAGAGTACATCTGTGTAGTCATGTATATGTATTCATGTGCAGATATCATACCAAGAAGTTCTGTGATAACTCCTTGATCATACAAGTACTCAGTGTTTCATAACTGACCTGGCATGAGGGCATGAGTCATGGGTTACAGGTCATTATATATTTAGATATACATGCTAGTCTGTATTTGCAGACTCTGTTAACTTGCTATTACTACAAAGGGTAGATTTCTTGTTTTTATTTCCCTCGAATTGATAAATTACCTGGGAAGGAACATCCCCCGATTCTAAATAATGAGCTTTGTATGTACTGTACATTTAATTACCAGATGTTTACTAAAACCAGGGAGATGGGAGTTTTAAAACTCCCATATCCGTGCTAAAACCCAGGATATCTGTAATATGCACGCGTGTTAAATACCTCTGTCTTCTTAATTTATCATTTTTCATGACAGTCATGCCAATTTTATGTCTGAAATTGCTTGTCGGAGCATTCAGCATTGCATGATTAGGCCCCGGCAGGTCCCCGGGCAGCTGTGGCTAGCAGTCATACATTGTGAACATAAGCTGCGATTACCTTCGCTGAACTTGAAATTTAAGGAATGTTCAATCCCTGTCAGCCCCCTAAACCATGGTCCTGAAAACAAATATACTTCAGTTTCATAACATTTCAATATTTATTACCAAATCATAATACACACCTCAAAGATCACAAAGTTGACTCATTTTAAAATTTTCTCGCTAAAAGAGTCATTTTTAGGAACTTTTTTAAAAGCTGATCGTAATTATCGCGCGACCAAAAGATGACCGCCAACTTGTTCTGAAATATCAAGCTAATGAATATTCAATGGCACTAAAAACCAATCACAGAAACGAAATCAGACCAAGCCTCTCCTAATGAAAAATGAATTAGATAGCTAATCAATATTCACTAGCAAGAGAGCCAATCACAGAAACTGTCTCATAAAAAAACATGAATAATAATGAAAAAAAATCCCTGTGTACAAAGTGAATGGAAAATAAGTGTGTCAGAAAAAAGGGTGTCAGGGGTGTCAGAAAAGAGTGGGTCAGGAAGTGGAAACACCCCACATGCACAATTGTCAACATATTTTCTGCATGTGAATGGATTGACATTTTACCGAGTTTAATTTTTGACAGTAAGTCCAACCCCAAATGGACTTGAATTCAGAAAGGTAATGACATGGCAGTCATGTTAAATACCCCTGTCTTCCTAATTTATCATTTTTCATGACAGTCATGCCAATTTTATGTCTGAAAATGTACGCTGCTTGTCGGAGCATTCAGCCTTTCACCCTTGCATGAATAGGCCCCGGCAGGTCCCCGAGCAGCTGTGGCTAGCAGTCGTACATCGTGAACATTAGCTGCGATTGCACCTTCGCTGAACTTGAAAAGCAAAGTTTAATCCCTGTCAGCCCCCCAAACTATGGTCCTGAGAACAAATATACGTCAGTTTCATAACATTTCAATATTACCAAATCAAAATACACACCTCAAAGATCACAAAGTTGACTCATTTTAAAATTTTCTCGCTAAAAGAGTCATTTTCAGGAACTTTTTAAAAAGCTGATCGTAATTATCGCGCGACCAAAAGATGACCGCCAACTTGTTCTGAAATCATTAAAATTAGAGCTGATCTTATTATTTGCTAGATAAATCTATGTATCTACCTATTATGCTAGTCTCCGACTACGCAAGCCATTCGAGTACAAAAAGTCACAGATTGTGCATATCCCACCCCCAGGACATCGCCTTCCTCCGTGCACGTCGCAAGACGCGCGCGCACACTCGTCCTCTTAACGAGCAGCCCCAGACACAACCTCGGACATGTTGCTAGGCAAGGAGAGGGGAGGAGGGAGGGACATAGGTAGATACATAGATTTATCTAGCAAATAATAAAATCAGTTCTGATTTTAATGATTTACTACAATAAATCAATGTATCTACCTATTATGCTAGACTAACACCCACTCAAATTGGGTGGCATGTCCCAAGAGGAAGGCTAAAGAGGTCCCAGGGAAGACGTTGCCGCTCTCAACGTCACAGTAGAGAAGATCCTTCACCAGCCAAAAAATCTCTCATAGAGAAGGAGATGAAAGAAATAGGGGAGCGCCAGTAGACGGCCTTCAGGATGTCTACAAGAGACACACCCTGAAAAGGAGCCGAGGAAGAACTAATGCCCTTAGTGACATGGGCACGGGGCTTATCTCCCGACATTAAAGCCCTCAGGGCCAGAGGCATGAAAAGCTCCAACAAACCATCTCGAGATAGACTCACGAGAAGCAGGGGAGAAAGGCTCACGGGTAATGACGAAGAGTTGATCATCCTAACGGCAAGTCTTAGTCCTATCCACGTACCACTTCAAGGCCCTCACGGGGCACCAGACTCTATCCTCGGGAACCGAGGAAAGATCTTTCAGAGGGCGAAGAAAAATCTCAACCGGATCCGAAGAAGCCGACTGGTTCTTCGCAACAAACGAGGACTAGGAAGGAGTCGAACGCCTCCATTCTCCCACCGGATGTGTCTGGGGGTAAGGCAAAAGGCAGGGAGAATACTTCTCCTTTGCCCGGAGGCAATAGCGACCAGAAAAAGCGTCCTCACCGTCAAGTGATGTAGAGACGCGTTACCCAAAGGAACAAAGGGTGGCTTAGCCAGACAGTCCAAGACCTTGGGTAGACTCCAAGACGGAGTTAACTTAGGCGTTGAGGGACGCTTTAAGAAGAAGGACCGCGTCAACACAGCCAGGAGAGGGGAGTTGGAGACCCCCCAAAATCCGCAATTAAATTGTTCTGGCCAGGAAATAAGAGGCGACAGGAACAAAGGTCATTGAATGACACCATCTCCACAGATGAGCCACCAAGGCGTTCAGCGTGGAGGACCGGGTGCCGCCTTGACGAAAGATGTAAGCAGCTACAGTGACATTGTCCGTAAGAACGAGCACTGAGCGCCCAACAAGACGACACCTGAAATGATGAAGCAACAGAAGGACTGCCATCATTTCGAAGACATTGATATGGGGGATGGTACTCAATGAGACCAGACCCCCGAGACCATCCTGCCCGCACAAAGACCGCTCCAACCCAACAGGGAGGTGTCTGTCGATAGAGAAATCGATGATAGCGGAGTGCGTAACAGCTCGCCTTGAGCAAGAAGGAACTGTCCGTCCAACGGACAAGCAGGAGTTTGATGTCTCTCAGAAGCGGAAACCAAGCCGCTAGAGAGACTTTGCCCGGACGAAAAAACCTGAGGAGATGCCTATGAAAGGGCCTCATCAGAAGTCTGCAGTCTGGGAGGATATCGACCAGACTGGCTAGATAGCCAGAAACTGAACTCTGCGGGCTACTCGCGACTCCCGGGCCGACGAGGAAAACGTCTGGATTCTGTCCCGACTGGGACGGGTCAACTGATACGGAATGTCTATCTCTGCACCCAGGGAAACCCGGGCACAAGTAGGAGACATATCTTTCAGAAACGCGCGGACAAAATGACCGCTAAAGAGAAAAAGGCTCAGAGGACGGTACGTCCTGTAAAGAGGACGGAAAGTCCCTCTCCAAGCACTCCAAGTGTGGAGAGCTCCATCTTACGGCGATGATGCATAAAAGCAATAGCCGCGGATGAAAACTGAGC
Source organism: Heliocidaris tuberculata (assembly GCA_025618425.1). NCBI lineage: Eukaryota > Metazoa > Echinodermata > Echinoidea > Camarodonta > Echinometridae > Heliocidaris > Heliocidaris tuberculata. The sequence goes on along the minus strand of CM046837.1, from coordinate 38,878,953 downwards.
CATTGGAGTCCAGTGAGTGAGAGTTCATCAAACAAACTGGAGTCCCATCGGGCAAGCTCAGCTCTTCTGATATGGCCTAAAGGCGAAACAGAGAGCCGAAGAAAGCTGACAGCCTTAAGCCCGACCTGACCATAATGGCGAGGGCTGTAAGGGGCTTATCTGAGGCTGACTCCGTTGATAAACCTCAGTAAAACAGAAGCTCAGCTTGAGAAGAGGGATCCATAGAAGGCTTGTCCTTCATCGATTACATCCTCTTCGAATAGGCTTCTTGCTGGGTAACAAAGCCACAGCAACAGAGCCACGCTTCTTAGCACGAGAGGGCATGGGCTGATTTGAAAAATCAGGCAAACCCAACAGAGCCGACGCGGACACCCCACACGAAAAGGGGTGCGGACTCGGTCACACTCACTCCATCCACAGAAGTGGAAGGTGAGCTAACCAAGTTACCGCCAGAAGAGGGCGAGTACTGGGGTGTAGGAACAGCCCGCACGCCCTAAAACCCCCGAAAACGGTCACACCAGGCGAACGAAGAAACGGGGGAAGTGGTAAGGAAAATTAGGTCACAGTGTGACTGGGAACCAATGATTGTCGAGGGACAACAAGGATCCGCTTGAGAAGAAAAGACCATGGAAGATTTATCCTTTTGGACTTCTTCATCTTAGCCTTAGGCTTCTTGCCTGGTATAACATCACCAGTATAAGAGCCTCGCTACCTAGCACAGGAGGGCACAAGCTGATGCGAAGCATCAGAGCCACCCGACCGAGCAGAGACAGACACCCCACACAAGAGGGGTGTGGCCCCGGTCACACTCACTCCTTCCACAAACGTGGCGGGTGAGGTAGCCAAAATCACCACCGAGAGCGGGATTACACTGAGGAGCAAAGACACCTCAACACCGGAAAACATAACAACAGTAAGGAAAAAACAAAACACAATACTGTGAAAAACAACAAACACAATACTGTGAACTCCAAACCACAAACAACGTTCAACAAGAGATATGCACTAACAAACAACACATCCCAAAATGCCTAAGGCACGCGGGCGGAGCCACCCAAACAATACACCGAAGTAAGTATGTGGGGCAAGGCTACGTAAAGGGGAAAATTGCTCGAAGAAATAAACTAAAATTTCTTCCAACAAAAATAACGTAACTTATAGGAGCTGTTCAAATGTTACTGAAATACAAAAGAACGGGGAATAGGAACACAAAATGCGTCCAAAACGCGCCAAATAGAGTAAAAAACTCTTGTTTTTAGAAGCGCAAAAACACCTAGTTGCAGACCCATAGGCTGCGAGTAAGAAAGAGGACGAGTGTGCGCGCGCGTCTTGCGACGAGCACGGAGGAAGGCGATGTCCTGGGGGTGGGATATGCACAGTTTGTGACTTTTTGTACTCGAATGGCTTGCGTAGTCGGAGACTAGCATAATAGGTAGATACACTGATTTATTGTAGTAAATATCAGTTAAAAGCTAATGAAAATTCAATAGCATAAAAACCAATCACAGAAACGAAATCAGACAAAGCCTCTCCTAATGAAAAATGAATTAGATAGCTAAGCAATATTCAAGAGAGCCAATCACAGAAACTGTCTCATAAAAAAAAAAAAATTAATAATAATAAAAAAAAAGCCCTGTGTACAAAGTGAATGGAAAATAAGTGTGTCAGAAAAAAAGGGTGTCAGGGCGGTGTCAGAAAAGAGTGGTTCAGGAAATGAAAACACCCAACAGAACTTTAACTTCACTTTCCTGACCACGCCTAAAGAGATACTCTACCCTGAGAAAGTCACTCCATCATTTGAGGCCGACTTCAGGGAGGAGAATAAAGGTTAAAGGTCATGTAAAGTTTTGGTAAGCCCTCAAAAACTGTTCGTCAGATTTCTTCAATTTTTGTTGGTAAATAGCAAGATACTAGCAATACTAAGACACTGTGAAGATTTCGCCTCCTAAAGTTTAATATTAAACAAATAAGAGGCAAAAACTAATTTATGTGCCGGGACAGGCACGTAAAATCCCAACAAAGGTAGCATGTGCTATACACTGTACACACACGTGTAAAACCAATGATGAGTAGCTACAGACAGTGCACACACACTGTCTCTTTGCGAAGCCCCAAGATTGCTGTGCGGGGAGCCGTCGGGGTGGAATGGTCCTAGCATAATGGCAGTAATCAAGCATTCCTTACAGATATTTACACTGAAATTCACCAGAAATCATAGATGGAATACCAAATGATCTCTCACAGACATCTTTTGATACAAGGAGAACAACATGAGACTATATTTAACATGTTTCTTTCCAATTTCCTTTTTGCTACCAATACTCTACATGAGCTTTAAAGGGTCTCTGAGGCCAAAAAAAAAAAAAAAAAAAAAAAAAAAATTGTATACAGTTAGAATGTATAAAATTAACCCCAAATAACTTTACCCGGCATTCTACTGGTTAGCGGTTAAGGAGTTTGAAGAGAATAAAGGACACCGTGAACGAACGACGAGCGGAACTCAACTGGAGTTTTCTATGCGTGTGCGGTTTTTTAATGCGTGCACGTTCGGCGAACGCCAAGACGCGATAGTGGAATTATCACGATCGCATTATCGCTTTGTCGTCTGCTATGTGTACAGCGCCGGGGTTGACAAACACTCAAAAATTGATTTGGGGCGGAACTTACGGTTAATATTCAACCCTAATGAAACAACAAATGAATAAAGGATACAACGCAAAATGTTTTTATCCAATTGGAAATTGATTTGGCGCGTAACTTATGGATAATCTACAACCCAAATAAAACAACAAATGAATGAAGTCATTCAACGGAGAATGTTTTTAAAGAATAAAAAATTAACACGATAAAAACTACTTTCGAAAAATAAACTCAAAGGCAATTTCAAAGGCCTATTGTACTGCCCATAGAAATCTTGTTCGGATTACGTAATACGCCATTGTAATGTTCGCACATTTCTAAAGGTGATAGACAGGGCTATTGAAATTGTCTTGAGTTTATTTTTCGAAAGTAGTTTTTATCGTGTTAATTGATTTGGGGCGTAACTTACGGGGATTCTATACCCCAAATTGAACACAAATGAATGAAGTATACAACGCACAATTTTTATATCGAATAGAAAATTGGTTTGGCGCATAAATTACAAAGAATCTACCGACCAAATCAAAACAACAAATAAATTAGAAATAAGACGCAAAATACATATATCGAATCGAAAGTTGATTTGGCGCTTAACTTAGGGATAATATACAACCCAAATAAAATATGAAATGAATGAAGTATACAACGCAAAATGTTTTTATCGAAATGAAAAATATAAGTTGGTGCGTAATTTATAGAGAATCTACAAACCAAATAAAACAACAAATGAATCAAGTATTCAACACAAAACGTTTATTTCGAATATAACATTGGTTTGGCGCATAAATTATAAAGAATTTACCGACCAAATGAAACAACAAACAAATCAGAACTATGACGCAAGGTACATTTATCGAATCAAAAATTGATTTGGCGCTTAAACTTAGGAATATTATACAACCCAAATAAAATATGAAATGAATGAAGTATACAAAGCAAACATTTTTTTTTATCGAATTGGAAATTGAACTGGAAATTAATTTGGCACGTAACTTACGAATATTATACAACCCAAATAAAACATCAAATGGATAAAATATACAACGCAAACTTTTTTTTTATCGAACTGAAAATTCAGTTACCGCGTAATTTATGGAGAATCTACAACCCAAACAAAACAACAGATGAATCAAGTATTCAACGCAAACCGTTTAAATCGAATAGAAAATTGATTTGGCCCATAAATTACACAGAATCTACAGAGCAAATGAAACAACAAATAAATTAGAACTAAGTCGCAAAATTCATTTATCGAATCGAAAATTGAAAGTGAAGACGTTCCTGAATCGATATATCGTGAGGTGAGCTATCGTGATCGATCGACTAGTCTTTGCTCAAGTCTTATTTGTATTAATTTTTTTTGGGGGGGTATTTTATTTTCAAAAATCAATATCTCCCGTATCCTGTCACCGTTGAATGTCGTGTTAAGTTTTCTGGGGTTGATTTTGTGTAAGCTCACTATACACAAATTATTTTTTCAGGCCTCAGGTACCCTTTAAATTTCTTGAAATCTTAGAGAAGGGAAAGAACCCTTAATTCTTGGCAGACTACAAAGACCTCATGAAAGATGTCATCTCTTTATGTGCTGAGAGAGCCCCGGCTGACTACAAACCAGGAAGAGTCAACTATGTTCCACATACTGGTGCCAACCAGGAAGATCCGAATGGTGTTTGACTGTTCAGCGAAGTACCAGGGAGCATCACTCACTGAGAATATTCTCAAAGGTGAACGGCAGAAAACCAATTGCTGTATTAACATACTTGTAGTGTAATTGTATATAAAGTCATGTTAGATATCAAAGGATCATTTAACCTGAAGAGATTAAATCGAAAGCGATTGTGAAATCAAAATCATGCTCGTCTCGTGTGTACTTCACGTTGTGAAGTTGATGATTTTTGTTCCCTGAATACTTTGTGATATATCTAAAAAAGATTAAATACTCAGGAGTCAAATAAAAACACAGCAGGAGCCAACTTTGGACTGACGTTTTGGTCAAAGACCTTTATCACATATACATATTTATATACATATAGGTATATTTAAGTGTAAGGAAATAACATACATAACAGCTTTGACAACCATGACAACTCTCCTGGAAATAAATACAACGTGAAAGGAAATGAGAGAATAATGGTGGCGTAGCTTAAATCAAAGTTTCCCAGAGCTGTCCTCCCTTTTTGAAATTTTAGCAAAGGTTGAAAAATGTCTCCGCAGGGAATCGAACCCGGATCGTTGGCGTAGAACGCCAATGCCTTAACCACTGGACCACGGAGGCGGGCCACACTTTCGGCGACACAAGATTTAATTGACCGTCAGATCGACAAATCTTCAACCTCATTAATCAATTCCTTTGTCTGGGGCAGGTCATCGTGGTCTAGTGGTTAAGGCATTGGAGTTCTAAGCCAACGACCCTGGGGCGATTCCCGGCGGAGACATTTTTTCAACCTTTGCAAAATTTCAAAAAGGGAGGACAGCTCTGGGGAACTTTGATTTAAGCTACGCAACCATCATTCTCTAATTTTCATTTCTCAAAATTACATGATTTCCACGAGAGTTCCGAATGCTGTTGTATATGTTATTTCCTTACAATTAGAAAAGAAACATAATATAAGAACAAACATTAGAAGTTACGAAATAAAATACAAAATATTCGATTTGAAACTTGAAAGTCTAACAATGTGGACCAACTGCGCGTTCTTCAATAGAAACTTTTAAATAATAGACCACCACAACCTCCTTTTTTACTGCAGTCTCATTACACAATAATGTAGAATTAGTAGAAATACTTATTCGATTTGTCTGAAGCAATAGATATGCGATTTTTATTTGTTTATTCTATCATTCATGATTATTACTTTTGGGGGATCAAAAATAAATACAGCTTACATGCATGCCTATATTATTGCGGTTTTCCGCTTTGATCGGACCTTCAGTGACTGATATCATAGTAGGCGTAAAATTGACAACTGGCACCTCCCCCTCCCCCTCTTTCTCCCCCAGTAATAAAACTTGCCCTCATGAAGCCCAGTTGGATAAGGGTTAAACCAGAGAGGTGGTTAAACCACGTAAACATGGTAAACGGCAGAGAACCAATTTGTACAAACAATATACATTGAGCGTATATTTACCGTTATATTTTGTGACTGAAAACAAGTAGAAAAAAAATACATGGGTACTTACCTTTACATTGAGGTCCTCCTTAAGATCAGCGTTTGTTTCAAAAAATACATCGACGATTTCCCTCGTCTACAAAGATATGGTAGCAAGTAAGATAGCGAAATGGAAAATATATTACTCATAAAACATTCCGCTCAAGAGCAATTCACATTATAACTTGGAAAAACAAAATGTTTGAATGTAAATATAATTATGTATTGGACAGAAGTCCAAGTAAATTGGTGGGTAGGCCAAAGGGCCATGCCATGAATACAGCAGATACGTACAAATTCAATTAATATCACATGAATATAAACTTTTAGTTTTCATGGATGCACATTGACTGTAACAGAGGCGTATCTAGACCTTTGCTTCTAGGGGGAAATGGGCTGGCAAAATATCCGAGCCAATGGTCTGATGGTGATCGATGTATTTCAACAAGTGGCCCCCTTTCCGTGCCATAACATGCGTGGGAGGGGGGGGGGGGGTCCGACAACAGACTGAATTGTAAATGAAATTTGGAATTAACATGATTAACGTCTAACTGAAAATATTTATTCTTTACAAAATTATAAACATAATTGTTCTTTACAAAATTTATGTTGTTTTTTTGTAATATTAACTTTTTGATTACAAAATATATTTCAATGGGGAAAATAGCCCTTGATACAGTTCAGTTTTCAATTAATTTGCTCACAGTTTGCTCAGAAATTCGGACAAGTAAATTAAGGATATTTTGTTTCAATTATCACATTTTCAGGTTCATTTTTACTTGTGTCGGAAGATTGAAATTTGGGTCGAAAATCTAAAAACAAGATTGATGCACGTGGCAGGTTGCACCCCCATCTGCTTTTGTGTACATGTACATAATAGGTGTTTTATAAAAGCACCTTAAAAAAATATAGCAAAAACCAGGAAAAATCCGACACAGAAAATGAACAAGCAATGTAATGTCTAAAGAAAGGTGGAGAAAATGTTTACCCTCCATTTCTTTAGAAAATTCTCTGCATATTCGGAAGGTATCCGGACCTCGTGTACAAATCCGTACAGTTTGGTTTTGTCTCTCTTTTGGACATTTTCGAGAATTTCCCTCGCCTTCTCCAACTCCTTCTCTGTTGTGGACAGGATGCGTTCTACAATGCTGTCAGTCATGTATGTGTAAGCATGCATGTCCTGTTTTACCAGGGTCTCAGTCATACTCAGTCGGCTGTGGAGAACAATGGCTTACACACATTACAGCAATTTAACAAGATATTTTTTTTATTATGGTTAACCATTAAGACGAGAATATATAAATGGATGAAAGCAATGGCAAATTGTTGTTGAGACTGACAGGGTGGGTGGGGGAGGTTTTTTCCCCCTCCTACGGTAGAGGTTGCGCTACGGGGGTGGGGATGGAGGACTGGGGCACAGTGCCCCTCCCATATTTCCAAGTACCCCCGAATGTGCTTTTTTCCCTTTTTAAGTGTTTCTTTTTACTGCTGATAAGTGCTCGTCTCCTCTTCTAAAAAATGACCTTTTCGCCTGTAAGTTCCCAACATTTTTGCCTATACTAATTTCGATTCTGTGTTATGGATTATTGATTTTGTAAACGCTGTGATGTAGTTTCACTATGGAGAAGGTACCAAGTGTTATTTATTATTAGTAGTATTATTATTAGTATTATTACTATTATTATTATTATTATTATTAGAATTATTATTACCTTTTTTTTTAAACGAAGGGCAGGCAAATTACAATACTTTCTTCATTTTCATTCTGTAACAAACTTAAATATCGAAAAGAAAAAAGGGAAAATAATCAAATGTGGCCCCATGGCCCCTGTCGTTCCATTACTGAAGATGGTGTTGATTCTGTTTTCAAACACTGTCGGCATCCCAATAGAAATAGCAATTTAACTTATACAAATATATAATGATATTTATACCTATTTTACCGTAGGAAATGAGGTGAAGTGAGTATAGAAAATTTCAGTTCATTGATTTTACAATCAACTAAAACAATAGGTAGCATTCGTTGAGGGCACGACTGCCCCAGTCTTTGAAAGTCGGACTGCCATCGACTATAAACTTTCACATATTTTCCACTTCTTTTCCAGTCAATTTCCGTTGGCGATTATGTTTAAAAGAAATCTTTGGTCAATGCTTAACTAATTCTTTTTTGTTCATAAATATACTTTTAAAATGCCTTATTTTTACCTCCCATCCTTGGCAGGGAAGATCTTGAAGCATTTCTCTCCATGGTCATCTGTCGCGTCTTCAGCCTTTTCAAAGGCGTCCATAATCCTAGAAGAAGAATAGATTGAAGAGTAATAATGATCCGGGGGGGGGGGGTTGCTCGGAGGCCTTCGTTTGACAAATTTCGCAGCGCATGCCGCTGCATTACACGCCATCTCGAGCCTTGACCAATTTTATACACCAACCTCATGAAAATCGAAAGTACTGTTACGGAGTCCAAGACGAATGAGAAACCAGATGTCTTTATTTTTTTCTAATTCCGGTCTATTCTTTTCAATGAGGTCTGCATGTCCAAAACAGTCTCGTCGATAGAACAACTACGGCATACACATCTACCTAGAATTGCAATTATATAGAAATATATCAAAAACATTTAAATTCTTACATGTACTCAATTACAGCAGACACTCTGTGCTGGTAGGCCCTTTCGTTACGAAGTCGCATGATGTTTTCTGATGTCACGTCAGCCCAAAGAGTTATCAAGGAGTTATCACAGAACTGTGTGATAACTCCTTGGTCAGCCTAAAGATCTAAAATTTCATGTGTTTTTTTTTCTTTTTTGTCCAAGACGAATGAGAAACCATGTGTCTTTACGTTTTTTCTAAGTCTATTCTTTTCATAGGCCTACCCAGGATTTTTTTAAAGGGGTGTTTTAGATTATTCTTCATTTTAACTTAATCATTTAATCAGCGGCGGATCCAGGATTATGTGAGGGAGGGGGCCTAATATTCTGAAAATTTTCTGACAAAAAACAAACAAAAAAGGTTATCAGCAATTATGGGGTGCCTTCTTACTCCTAAATTCTCTGACATGCCAAAAAAAAAAAAAAAAAAAAGAAAGATATCTTATTACACTAAGGCGAAACACAAAACGGAAATAAAAGGGTTAAAAACAAGCTTTTGTTTCATTTGTATACACCTAAAACACTGCTAAAGCAGGGTGTTTGAACACCTAAAACACCCAAAACACCCCCTTGGTACGTCTATGATTCTTTTTAATGAGGTCTGCATGTCCAAAACTGTCGCGTCGATTGAACAACTACCATGACTATGGCATGTACATCTACCTAGAATTCCAAATTAAATAAAAATATATCAAAAACATTTAAATTCTTACATGTGCTCAATTATGGTAGACACTCTGTGCTTGTAGGCCCTTTTGTGAAGTGTGTAGCGAACATGGAACATCTGGTACAAATTGCCCACTTCCTACGATGGTAATAACATAGTATGCAGAATATAATGTAAGTGCAAAACATGCAGGGGGGGGGTTAAAGGCCTTCTTTCCACGCCCTTTTTACCCCTGCTACTTTTGTTTTGTAATTCCATTGATTCCCTCAAGTGTGTATTCTATCAAACCATTTTATCGATACATCTTAAATAAGAATGAAACCCTGGGGAAATATTCATTGAAAAGAGAGGATAGAGAGAAGCAATTTAAAAAAAAGTTCCATCAAAATCGGTTACGAAATGAAAATATGTTTTGTACACATAATTTCATATTTTCTCCATTATCTCAACATATGTTGTGTCAAATACATTTTCCCATGATATATGTCGAGCTAAGAAGGAGACAAGTTGCAACTTGAGATATAATGGGGAAAATATGAAATTCTGTGAAGAAAACGTATGGGGGTTGTACTACTAAACCTGACACTTTGAAGCAACATTGCCAATTTGAGGATCGCCATAGAAAGTAAATTAAGACTTTTCAAACTTTCCAAACTTTCATAACTTTCTCATTTCGTAACCGATTTTGATGGATCTTTTTTTAAATTGCTTCTCTCTATCCTCTCTTTTCATAAAAATTGATTTCCCTCCAGGGTTTCATTCTCCTTTAATGTAGGGCCGACAGATCACACAGTTCACAGAACGTATCTTTAATTCTTGTTTTTGTGGCGGATCTCTTAACAAGAATCATACAGCACATGCGCTGTATAATGGAAATCTAGAATAAAGTTTACAGAAATAGTTTTTTTTTAAAGATTTAAATATATTATTTTTCATAGGATCTGCCTTTCATCATACAGATATCTTTAAAATGCAAGGATTTTTTTTTTTTTTTTTTTGAATGAGGGAAGACATGCAAGAATCAGACAAGTTTCTCGTGATCGGAAACCCACCAAGCCAGTGTTCAAAGGATTTTATTTTATATATTAAGTAATACAACTATTGAAGTTTTAGCATAGTCCAGACCGAAAATTAGTCCCTTTGAAATAAGCAATGTCTCGTCTTCATTTGTAAAAGTGATAATTTGAAGATTATACAGTTTTCTTTTTTAGATTAAAACTGTGAATACTCTGGAAAAAATACAAATATATTTGAAACGTTGAATTGACATAGATTCAAAAAGGATCTTTTCTTCTCATTTTTTTTCTTCAGAGGAACGTGCTCATGATGGGACATTTTTTCGGGTGGTGAAATTTTCCCCAGGAAATCAGTCAATTGATATTTATTATATTTACCCCCACCCCCTCGATCGAACGGATTGTGGCCATGTAAATGCATTTATGGCGCTCGAGAAATGTTTGAATTCTCTACTTGCTTAGCCCCCTAATTTTTTTTTTTTTGCCAATTACTCCACGCTGCCCATTGTCATAAGACTAAATTCTAATATCTACTAGATGTACAAATCGCTTTAAATTATTGAGAGATTCGTCTGATTGCTACATGTATAACTGAGAAAGTGTTTTTTTTTTTTTTTTTTTTACAATATTGACGGTTAGATGAGGTTTACAGCCAGTCGGCAGGTGTGTATGCTCATGACAAAACAAGCAAGATTAATCCAGATCTTCTCGCGGCCAAATCTTGCATCCTGTAAAATTTCGTAATTCGCGAGATTTTTTCTCTGGAAGAACCCTTTATCATCAAGTATACCATTAAAATATTTTCAACTGTACCATTGAAAAGAGGAAATGTCACTTTTCACACCAGTTCATTCTTCTTTCTAATAGATGTAGAAAAATAAGTGAAATTTAGGGATAAAAAAAAAAAAATGCTTTAGAACACAATTTTCCTCCCCTCATTTCTCTTGATCAGTGTGCAAAATTGTTCATGTTGAGCCCAAATGATATTTATATGAAAATAAAACTAAAAGTCTGTATTTTTTTCAAAATACCATTCGTAATATGGGGCACCTTTTAATCGGGTCAAGAAGACACTTTGAAGCACCAAGGTACAGGCCGAGATTTCTTGATTTTCTGAAAAGCTTGAAATCCAGGCTTCTGATTGGCTGAATAAGGCCAAAAACAAGCCAGCGCGTTGTTTTGAACAGAATACCAGATGACCTTTGAGTGACCCAGCTGGCAAGCAGTGCTGTATTCTTGGTTTTAGGCGGATAATTTGCACTTGGCTTAGGAAAAGTGTGCTCTCGACCTGATTAAAAATTCCTTCCGTTATAAATGGCATTTTCATGAAGCATGGATCTTCAGATTTAGTACGATGTAAAAAGTATTTGGGTTTTAAAATAAATAGACTTGCAAAATAACCATTTCTTCCAAGGTGAAAATTTCATTTTTTGAATCCAAAATTTCACCTAATTTGCTCATTTTGTCATTAAAATGAAAAACAAAATATAAAAGTTTGGTTCTTCCTTTACTTAGATACTAAAAACGTCAAATTTGATGCAGATTTAGAGCTGCTAGTGCATGAACAAAAGAGGTGTTGCGAACTGATCTTCCTCATTATATATTTAGACACCGCACAGGTCATGCATACGACTAGCATGAAAGGAGCCACTTTTTGTGGTCCTGTCGACTGACTGTTTAGCTTGCTGCCAGACTCCAAATCTTCTACAGACCGACTGTGTTCTTGTAGAAGGGTGCAGCCTCACAATTACCTCACCCAACAGGTTATCTTTATTGGATGTGTAAAAACAACCAAAACATTGCTAAAATAGGCTTACTATCAACAGACGAACTGTGTAAATGATTACCTTGTCTCTGAAGCATAATATTCGCCTGCCATCGTCAAGTTTAATCACTCTTGCAAATTTCATGCATCTTTTGGAATCAAAACTATTGGTTAATATCCCGAGTTGGTGACAGTCCCTGGCAAGATAGTCAAATTTGTCCACATCAATACCAGTCGACTTGTTAGTGACTATTTGGTAGAGAAATAGCTTCTCTGCAGCCTGCAATGAGAATTTTTGGTAAATTTATTTTTTAACGCATGCTAAATTTTGCTCGTAAGTATGGTTACCAAAAAATGAGTTTATTTGGTAGAAAGAAAATAAGATATTTTAATCCTGAAAATACTTCCACTTCTTCTTGAAAATCATGACCAAGTCTCGTATATAGGTGACTATTCATATGTGCCTGAAATCGTAACTTTTTTTCATTCTATCTTGTCTCATTTTGTCATTGAATCTCCGAATGTCCATATATGATATGGTTGGGCGAAAAAAACCTTGTATCTCAAAAAAGTTAAATGTTCAGGAGAGTAAAAAAAAAGAAAGGAAAAAAAAAAAAAGAAAATGGCTGCCATAACACTAAGAAATTGGATTGCCTTCCCTTTGACATGCCAAGTGGCTTCATTTTTGGAGTAAGAGGCTGGGATTTGGACAGGACATCACTTGACTGATTATCTCAATATTAACACAAACATTAAAATCAGAACTGATTTTATAATTTACTAGATAAATCTATGTATCTACCTATTATGCTAGTCTCCGACTACGCAAGCCATTCGAGTACAAAAAGTCACAAATTGTGCATATCCCCCCACCCAGGACATCGCCTTCCTCCATGCACGTTGCAAGACGCGCGCGCACACTCGTCCTCTTAACGAGCAGCCCCAAAACAAACCTCGGACATGTTGCTAGGCAAGGAGAGGGGAGGAGGGAGGGGCATAGGTAGATACATAAATTTATCTAGCAAATAATAAATTCATTTCTGATTTTAATGATTAACTACAATGAATCAGTATATCTACCTATTATGCTAGACCAACACCCATTCAAAAACGGGTGGCATGTCCAAAAGAGGAAAGTTAATGAGGTCCCAGGGAAGACGTTGCCGCTCTCAACGTCACAGTAGAGAAGGATCCTTCATCAGACAAAATGTCTCTTAGATAAAAGGAGATGAACGAATTGGGGGAACGCCAGTAGGCAGCCTTCATAATGTCAACAAGTGACACACCCTGAAAAAGAGCCCAGGAAGTACTAATGCCCCTAGTATCATAAGCACGGGGCTTATCTCCCGAAATTAAAGCCTTATGGCCGGCGGCCTGAATAGCTTCAACAAGCCATCTCGAGATAGACTCACGAGAGGCAGGGGAGAATGGCTCACGGCAAGTCTTGGTCCTATCCACGTACCTTTTCAAGGCCCTCACAGGGCACCAGACCTCGGGAACTGAGGAAAGATCTGTCAAGGGGCGAAGAAAAATCTCAACCGGACCCGAAAAAGCCGACTGGTTCTTCGCAACAAACGAGGACTTAGGAACGAGTCGCACGCCTCCAGACTCCCAACGGATGTGTCCCGAGGTAAGGCAAAGGGCATGAAGAACACTTCTCCTTTGCCCAGAGGCTATGGCGACCAGAAAAAGCGTCTTCACTGTCAAGTGATAAAACGACGCTTTACCCATAGGATCAAAGGGTGGCTTAGCGAAACAACCCAAGACCTTGGGTAGACTCCAAGACGGAGTTAACTTGGGCGTTGAGGGACGCTTCAAGAAGAAGGACCGCGTCAACTTAGCCAAGAGAGGGGAGTTAGAAACCCCCGAACCATCAGCAAAACCGACATGAATAGCGGCAATTGCTGAACGATAACCACGGATAGTCGAAATCGATCTACCCTTATCAAAGAGGGAGATCAGAAAATCCGCTATAAGGCCAACCGGGGCTCGACGTGGTGAGACACCACGGTCTTCACACCAACTAAAGAAGGCCCCTAACCGAGCATTGTAGAGATCCCTCATGGAGTCTCTACGACTCTGCAAAACAAACTCGGCTGCTCTCTCAGAGAGTCCCGAGTTTCTCGCATCCTCCCCGACAACGGCCAGGCGGTCAAATGAAGAGCCGCCGGATGATGGTGGAGGATCCCCGAGAGGGGCTGCATCATTTTTTGACATGTCATGAATACAATTTTCCTCGTATCTTCATGGCCAATATGAGATCTCTGACAAACAAATTTGACGAATTTGAAACACTTTCTCGACTAAATAAGTCAGAAGTGTGTGCTATCACCGAGACGTGGTTCACGCTGGATTCCGTCAACTCCTTCAATTTAGATGGATTTTCACATTTCTCTAAATGTCGTATCGATCGAAGAGGGGGAGGTGTTTCTCTGTATATTAATGAACAAATGCAACCAAACTCTGTCACAAGTATATCCGTCCCAGAAGACCTGGAGGTTGTCTGGTGCAACATCCGCCCACATCGACTCCCACGAGAGATTTCCAAAATCTTTCTTGCAGCTGTCTATTCACCCCCTGGCAATGACCAAGAACAAGAACTCATTGATCATATCATCAGCACAGTCGATGACCTCATGACGAATCACCCTGATGCAGGTTTTGCTGTTATGGGTGACTTCAATCAGCTCAACACGGACATAATCTGCTCGAATACCTCTCTTGTTCAAGTTGTGAAGAGTGCGACGAGAGATACAGCTATACTCGACAAAATATTGACAAACATGGATGAATTCAATGTTGCTCCGATGATCTCGTCACCAATCGGCCTAAGCGACCACAACGTTGTTGCGTGGTCACCAGTATTAGCATGTGAGAAAAGACCCAACAAGATGTCTACACGTACAGTTAGACCGATGCGAGATTCCGACATGAGATCTTTTGGTCGGTGGATCTCGGAGTATGACTGGTCCAATGTTACAGATGCTTTTACAACATCAAGGAAGTGTGATGCTTTTTATTCATCCTTGCTTTCGGCCATGGATACGTACTTTCCCACAAAGAGATTTCGAATTCACGCGAGGGACAAACCGTGGATTACACCCAAGATTAAGTCCCTCATCATGAAACGTCAACATCTATTTATCAGCGGTCCTCAGAAAGACTGGAAAGCATGTAGAAACAGAGTCATCAGATCCATCAAATCAGCGAAAGCTCACTTTTATCACGATCGCATTGCTCACCTCAAATCTGAAGACCCTGTGTCTTGGTACAGACACATCAAAGTCATGACATCAAGAGAAAAGCCCGGTCAAACTATTCAAGTCCCAGGAGAGAGCCAGTTACAACCTATGCAGGTAGCAAATGCCATCAACAAGCTATTTATTGATGTTGCCGACGACATCCCACCTCTGGACCGTTTGAAACTTCCAAGTTTTCTACCATCACAAAGGACGCCCCCTGTAATCCAACCTTGGGAAGTGTATCGCGAACTCAAAAACATTAAACCGGGAAAGTCGTCAGGTCCGGATGGAGTCCCTGCTCGATTAATAAAGATGTTTGCTTACGAGCTTAGTTCTCCCTTAAGTGACATTTTGAACAGCTCCTTTGCAGAGGGGATAGTGCCAACCAGATGGAAGAAAGCAATAGTAATACCTGTTAAGAACAACCGCGAGAATTGATAGGTTGAGACCAATAGCTCTGACAGATCACTTTGATAAAATTACAGAACTGTTCATCACAAAGTGATTGATGGCTGACATAGCACCATTCCTAGATATGAAGCAGTTTGGAAGTAGACCCGGTAGATCAACTACCCATTGCCTTGTTGTTATTGTAATTTCTTGACTCGAAATACAGATAAGCTATCCACCACTGTCACCCTGATTACCACTGATTTTGCGAAAGCTTTCGATAGGGTTGATCACTCGGTGGTCATTTCGAAGCTCATTCAACTTGGATGTCGATCTTATATCATACAGTGGGTGTTAGATTTTCTTACTGGTTGCACCCAGTGTGTACGCTATCGGAGAGTCATGTCCGACCTAGCTCCTATCAAAGCCGGTGTCCCTCAAGGTACACGCCTTGGCCCGACCCTCTTCCTTGTGCTTATTAACGATGCTTTAGCATCGTCTAGATTGGAGCATTGGAAGTATATGTTGATGACATGACATTAGCTGAGGCGAAGACACGGGATGCGGCTAATGAAGTACAAAGCAGCCTGCAAGAACTAAGCACATGGTGTCGTACAAATAACATGATGTTGAATGCCAGTAAGTGTCATGTCATGAGAATAGATTTTGGAAAGGCTCCACTCCCACCTGTGAATGTTGAAATAGGTAACCAGAGATTAGACCCTTTGGAATATTTGAAATGGTAAACCTATAATTTTATGCATGCAGTAGCCTGTTCCTACTACACCTGTTCATCGCAAATATAAATATATCTAGCTGGTTGTAAAATGTTACAGAGAAATCGGGTACACGGTGGTGAAAATGGAATAAAAGTCCAACCCTCCAAATACATCCCTCAACGGCTACCCTGAAAAGGAAGTAGAAGAATAACTCCAACTGATTAATTGAAATGTGAACCATTCAGAACAGATTCGTTAGTGAGGGGCATTTTGATGAATGTGTCCAATTCCATCCACTGTCATCCACTGTCCAGCATGGAGAATGTTCTAGATAGCTTTTTATAGTCTTGGAACCGAAGAACTTGCCAGAATCAACGGACTGAAGGTCAAGAAGGTGGACCATGAACCTACTATCAAGGCACGGGATTCTTTTCGGATCTACGATTTCAAGGGCCAGGGCAAATGAACAAGAAGTCCGTCATTTAAAACTCTCATCCAAATGATGGAGGGAACAGCTTGCATCAGTTGAAATTCACATTTATTTCCTACTGACAAAATAACAATGTACATTGCGTCCCAGAACAAAATAAACAGTTGGGAAAAAGCCTCCCCAAATAAATGTTTTAAAATAATTGTAGAAAATGTTCATACCTGTAGATAGCTTAGGGTCTCTTCTATCAAAATGACACCAACAATTTTCTACACTTGAGTAAGCAAAAGCTAATTTGGGGAAACGTTGCAAAATCCATATTTGATAAGAATTGATATTAGCTCTGGCTGCTGGGAGTCATGAAAAGGCTCAGAAATGTCCATATTCTGATCAATAAAAGACATTTTATGAAATAGCAGCCTTTGTTCTCTGTATATCCTTACACATCCCATCAACATCTTATACCTGAGTGAGTAGTTAACAACTTTGTTGACTGTTTCAAAATTTTACTTTTGGTGAGTCTTTTGATATCACGTGGCTTGCTCACTCAGACATAAACAAAGTTTTGATGGGATATATCAGGACATTCAGAGAACAAAGCCTGTTCTTTCATAAATTGTCGTTTAAATTATTGTCAAGTATGGATTTTGCACCCCTTCACAAAATTAGCTTTTGCTCACTCAAGCTTAGAATACTTAGATATTTTGGTGTCAATTGATAGAAAAGACCCTAAGCTATCCACAGGTATAAACAGTTTCATGAAAATATTTTGAAATATATAATTCGCGAGACTTTTTTCAACTGTCAATTTTAAACGCTTCTCAACTTTGTTGATACCAGCCAATACAAATACCGATTCTTGTCAAGTCTTAATTTTGTACCCTTTCATAAAAGTTGCTTTTGATAACTCAAGTTTAATAATGATAACTTACCAGACTGTTTGGGTGTTATTGCATAGGAGGGACCCTTGGCTATCTACATGAAAAAACATTTCTTGAAAATATTCTGAAATATGCATTTGGCATGTATGGGGAGACTTTTTCCAACTGTTAACTTTATTTGACTTCACTATCGACCAGCCAAACAGCAAAAAGTTCTCTAGATAAAACATTATATGGCATTTTTTTTTTGGGGGGGGGGGGGGGTTGCAAGGCATCCACGCTAACTCAATGACTAAATAATTGTCAGGAATATGCCTTTAAAATGATTCCTATCGTGAATTTGAAGAAGTAAACCTGTCTGATATAAATTCGAACGTTGGATGTTACGCACACGTGTATAGCATAATGACACACAAAATTGCGATTTACTCAAAATATAGGTGTCGTAAGAACTCTATCTGGTGGCCATAAATCTCTCTATTTAAACATTTTTGCTTGATTAACCATAAAATTTATGTATTCATGTCATATTAAAAAAAGAAAAGAAATTCAGATATATTGTAATGTTTTAAGTAATGTTTTATTTATTCCAGATGAATCAATGTCTTTTTACAGGATGCGCATTTTTAGAGGAAAACACACAGCACATGTAAACGAACATGTATGGCAATTCTCAAAATGGCGGTATGGAGATGTGTTGGTCTATAGGACCAAGAGAGATCGAATGTTAAATTATGTTTTTATGTTACTTAAGACGTCAAGCTATCATAATCTGCTTCCTGTCCCAAAAGTCGGTAGTGAGTGTGACCACTAGGTCTATTACGATGGCAACAAGCCAAGAAATACTAATTACTTTAATTTTAGAATATACCATATTTGTTTCAACAGTATGAAAACAAATGGTAAGCAGCTAATAGTATGTATGTGGGTAATCTAACAGCTACTCACGTTACATTTCGAGAGGTTTTGAGTTACATCTTAAGCTTCTGTCCTCTTAGTACAGGTGTTAGATAATGGGTTTGAGTTACAACAATGCACACATATTGCAATACCTAAATACAGTTTCAGAACTTCAGAAGAAGAAACATACTTTCTGCCAACCCTGCAAATGCTCGGTTACTCACGTTACATTATTAAATAAATATGTAACGTGAATAACTGAATATTTGCAGGGTTGGCAGAAAGTATGTATTCTTTTTCTGAAGTTTAAATACTGTATTTATGTAGGCCTACTCTAATATGTTTGCATTGTTGTAACTAAAACTCATTTACCTAACACCTGTAGTAAGGGAACAGGAGCTTAAGATGTAACTCAAAACCTCTCCAAATGTAACATGACCGTGGAATTGCCTATTTCGAGCTGCCCGTTTGATCTGAAGTCACGTTCATGTAACAAAAAAATGGCGTTGCAATGGAAAGGACACGTGAAAAATTGATATTTGTGAACATAAAATATGTAGCTAATTAATACAAAACAGTAAAAAAAAAAACCAAACAAAAAACAAAAAACAACAAAAAAACATAATACTCAATATTAAATGATTTGTTGTTGTTCTTGTTTGTTTGTGTCGTTAGTTAAGACCCCCAACTTTTAGAATCTGCCTGTTTGCCATAGATTCGGTAACGCATTACAGAAATATAGGAATTTTCTGAAATATGCCCTGGGTGACTCCCCGATAGGACGGGGCAGGCAACAATTAAATGCCGCCGAATGGCTGAAATACAGATGTAGGCCATCTCCATCAGTTAGCCGGTTTTTTCTTTTTAAAATTTTTTATTTAGTATGCTTTATTTTCTTTGTTTTATTATTTTTTTTTTGTTTCATTTGTTTTGTTTTGTTTTTGTTTTTGTTTTTGTTTGTTTGTTTGTTTGTTTGTTTTTTTTGGGGGGGGGATCTGTTTTTGGCCCTTTTTTACGCACAAGCTATCTTATATATTATCACTCAAAAACGTCGAAAGGAGGGGGGAATTTCCGTCATTTCCACGACACGTGTCTCCCGTATTTTGCTTATTCTAAGCGGGTATATTTCTTTCTCGTAACCGAAAACATTGACGGAGACAGAGGGATTTTTTTTTTATCGATATCTCTGAGGCTGGCTGTGAAACTGATACCAGACTAGTTGAGCTTTTTAGAATTTTCTAAGTATTTTTTCCTTCTCTTCGAATTCTCCTTCACCTGATAAAGTGCAGACGTCAAGAACGACTTGAAGCATTCATTATCATTATTTTGAACGTTCACGATTCGCTTTCTGATCTCGTATTTTGAACGTTCACTATCCATGCTATCGCTTTCTTATCTCGTATATGTTTTTGAAAGGAGAATGTACGAAGAACCATCTCTCTATAGTCTTCGGAAAGACTATCCTTCCGTACGATGACTTTCAATTTGAAGAACGAGTTCGACTTTTATTCCTTTATTTATATTCCTTTCGATGAGATGAATCACGGATTTCGAGGTGGCTTTTAAGTACAGACGACTGAGGGTCGACCTTGCCATGGCCCGCTATAGAAAAGGTCATGAAATACCCTTTAGCTGCTTTTTCTGTTTCTACGGGTGTGAAATCGGGAGATCGTCGATGTAAAATTTCTTTTTTTGACGTAATTCTTCATTTTCTCTGTAGCCGAACTCAGATCGACAAGTACTGGTTCTGGAACATGGTCGACCAACAAAATCGTCGAATTTATTCCATGCTTATTCTTTGCTTTACTGACTACTTTCGTTGCACCACCATTCAAACTCTGCACTCCTCTTCTAAATGGAGTAGGACGAAGGGTCTCTACTCCGATTTGTGGGACTGGAGGGTCCAATATATTTTGTCGATGGCTATGCATTGTGTCTTTGTTATCATACTCCATTTCTTTAATAAAAATTCCCATATCTTTAAACCGGATTAATTTGTGCACGAAAAAACGATCTTGGCACGGTGCCAAAACATTAAAAAAAAAAAAAAAAAAAAAAACACACACGCACACAAAAAAAACGACCTTTGGCCGTGCCTCAAGAAAGTGACCCAGAACCGGCAGTATCGTGTTTAAAAAAAGGGAGCCGACAAGATATTCCCCCCTATCATGCCTATTTAATGAAAGTGAGTCAGCGGGAATTTCATACACATTTAAATAGAGTGACCAGAACCCGCACTCCCCTACTACTCCGAAAGACCTGTTCAGAGGTGTGATAGACAGCTTGGTATCTTACTTCTACCGGGGGATGCAAATCGCCGACCGACGGACCCGCGAAAGAGTGTGGGAGAGGGCACCAAGCATCCTGACAGACGCCCGACCGCTAGCCCTCAACCTCAATCAACCCCACAGCCCAACATCGCCAGAGGGAGCTTGAGGCCGTGCGCCCCACCCTACCCCCTTAATGTCCATAACAATATTTATATATATAGTGCGTCCCAGAAAAAAAGTTAAAAGTTGGAAAAACTCTCCCCAAATAAATATTTAAAAATATTTGTAGGAAATGTTCATACCTGTCGATAGCTTAGAGTCTCTTCACATGACTCCAAAAGTCTGGCGATATTGTAAGCTCGAGTGAGCAAAAGCAACTTTTATGAAATGGTGCCAAAATCCAGACTTGACAAGAACTGGTATTTGTTCTGGCTGGCATTAAAAAAATTGAGAAACGTTAAAAGCTGACAGTTGGAAAATCCATGGTTGACAAAAATATTTCAAAGCACTCAATAAAGTAGTTAATTGCTCACTGAAACATAAAAATGTTGATCAGTAAGTACACACAGAGAACTAAACCTTCATCTATTATTGATCAAATATGAAAATTTCTAAGCCTTTTCATGCCTCCCACTTTGCTGATACCAGCCAGAACAAATACCGATTCTTGTCAAGTCTGGATTTTGCACCTTTTTTTTTTTTAAAGTGGCTTTTGCTCACTTTAGCGTAAATTAGTGCCATATCTTTAGGTGTTATTTAGTAGAAGAGACCCTAAGCTATCCACAGGTATGACATTTTGCTTCAGATATTGTGAAATAATTATTCTGACTGTTAACTTTTTTTTTCACGGTATATAATACATTACTGGTCAAAATTATTAGAACTCGTGCTTAAATGAACATATTTAATGTTTATCAATATCTAGTTCTTTATTACCAAAATTTATGGCTGTATTAAGCATTTGTTGTAATTTCAAACTATATTAGTTAGCCCAAGACTATCAAGATTTCCAGGATGAGCAAGATTTCAGTCGAATTTTCTTCAATACTCCTCCCCCACCACAGACAGCCATTACAACCTGGCACTTCTCTAGCATTGTATTAATGTGTTTCCATCAAGTCCTTTAAAGCTTAAAAAAACTTTTTTGAGTATTTCTGAAGTTCATTATGATGTGATTTTCTCTAAAGGTACTTTGTTAGCCAAATAGCACACTCAGTAAATCCCGAATTTAGTTGATAAGGTTCAAGTTCTTGATTTTGGCCCTTCTGGGGTGGCCCCTCCATCAATCTTTTTACTTTGAATGCTTCCTTTTCATGCCAGCTGTTCCCCATCATTTGTATGAGAGTTTTGAATAATTGTCTTCTTGTTAAGTCGATCCTGGCCCTGAAAGGCACATATCTGATATAATTTCATGGCTTGTGAATAGGAATATGGTACAACTCTTATTAACCATTTGTCAATTGCTTTTGACAAGTTTTTCATTTCCAACACTATGAAGAGCTCTCCAGAACATTATGTACCCACAGCCACACTGGACTGTCGCTGACAGTGGATGACAGTGGACAGACACATTCATCAAAACGCCTCTCTACCAATGATTCGTTCTGGATAGTCCGCATTTCAATTTATTATTCCGGAGTACTCCATACGGTTTCTTTCCGGATTAGCTTTTGAGGGGTGTCTTTCGAGAATCCGATTTTTCTTCCGGTGGCCATCCCGTAGGCCGTAGAGCTAGGATTTGAACCTGATCTACCGTATATGGGAATAACTGAAGTAAGAGTTTAAGAAACCTCAATGTATCAGATTGCAGTGAACTTAAGAAATGCTCGAACAGCTTAAGTATTCAAATGAATCAGTACACTGATGCCAGAAAGATATTAAGTTGAAATTTCGGATGGGGGATGGGGATGGGGTGGGTATAGAAATATGCCGTAATTTTACTAATTAAGGACTTGACAATACCCAGATCTTTCACATAATTTGGTTATACCCTATAACGAAATTCAGCAACCAGAAAATGCGGATATATCAAAAGAAATAGTGATAAAAAAAATCCAAATCAAAAATACAAATCCACGGTTTCGGTCAATACAAAATATTTCACAAAAGTGACAATTAGATATCAATCAAAGGTATCATCCAGATTTATTTACATAAACACAATTCACAATGAACACAATGAAAGTGTTTTAAGTCACGAATGGGGGGGGGGGGGGGGGGGGGGGGGGGGGGTCCGATCCTATTACAAACATACAATATTGTAACACTTTAGATCTAAATAGTACCGAATCGTAATCCCTATAGACTTTGTGATGCTGAGACTGATTGATTTAATGGGATATAACCATTTTTATATTTGAACATCCATATTCTAAAACCTCGCCTAAATTCATCTTCTCCAAGTGACTTTTACTTACCACGTCGTCATCATCCTTTACCCCTTGAATCATTCTTTTGATTTCCGTTATGTCGCTATCGTTCAAATCTTCACTCTTCAGATTGTTCTGCTGGATCAGGTGATCAAACATCATTACAGACAGGTCCTCGTTCTACGTTGAAAAGAAATGAAAATAAATTTATTTATGACTTGAGCTATAGTATTTTATTCTGGATGCTTATCCTTTTCTGTTAAAGTCACCATGTAATGTCTGCAAACTTCTTTGACCATAACGGATGGGTTTCCCTCATAATGCCAATGATGAAGTGACTGAAAGACCATAGTAGCCTATAGATCAAGGGAAAGGGCGAGGATTGTCAGAAGGGGGAGTGGTTTGGGACGAAATGCATGAAAACTGGAAAGGCCCACGATCCCTCCATTGGAATAAGCTTAGTGCCTGTAGCAAATATCCTTTCCCCCTTTTTTATCCTTCATGATGGAATACCGCATACGTTAATATAACTTGTTTTTTGTTTTTTTAAGGAGGGACAAGGGGGCAATTTGCCCCTCCTGATACAAACCAAGAAAAAAAAGCCACATTTTTATATAGAGCCTACTAGTAATTAACAGGCTAGGGAATAATTTGTTAGTCTATATATTGCTCTTAAAATGCATGAAATAATTTTAGACATAATCTCAGAAGACTTACTGCTAGGTCGCTTCGAAGACCTCGCAAAACAGGGGTATTTAATAATTTTATAGAACGGGTTTTAAAATGTAGGCATTCTAATTGGTCAAATGACCCCACGTGACCGTGCATTTTTCTTTCCTACCGTCATGACTGTGCATTAAAGATCGACGTATGCGTGTCTCTGGGGCGTACAAAATTAAGAATATTGAATTTGATAATGAATGAATTGACAATGACAATGAATTAATATTCTTTGTCCTTCATTCCTTACTAAAATGTATTCATTCATTCACTCCTTCCTTCATTCATTCATTGTCAATTCATTCAATCTTTGGCTGCGCTTATGTGATGTCATCAAAGAAAACAAATGGCGGCCTTCCTATTCATGACTGGCGACTGTTGGCATACAAATTGGGTTTGTAACCAATTTTTCGACTTTATATTCATATTGTAGATCCGTTTTTATAAAACGTTTCCTAAGCAACCCAATGTGTGTATTTCCTATACATTTAATCTAAATGCGTTCAAAAAATAATTTCTGAGTTAAATTTTTTTTCCTCGTATCAAAAACTTCTCAAGTAATTTTTGTCCTACACATTTTCTACTCAGATTCCTACAATAATTCATATATGCATATACAGGCACATTAAAGATAATAAAGTTTGCCAGTCTTTAAATAATTTACTTATATTCCGATATTCATGCTTCATGTAATTTCTTATAACAAATTACTTGTTAAAATACTTCAAGGTATTGTTGCTTTATTAGTCAGTTCATTCTATTCTTCATCCAATTTGATTTGATTCCTACATCTCAAAATGAAACTATACAAGCCTCAATTAATATGAAAATTGCACGCATCCTTATAAGAAATAATTAAAAATTATATAATCACGCTGATACTTGCGTTTTCTAATCTCTGTAATATCAATGTAAGTGACAAAGTCCATGTACATGATTCTTCTCTGGTTAAAAAAAAAAAAAAAAATCGGTAGTGTAATCTACTATCAATCTAATGTCTAAGTTGGTCTATTACACAATCACTGTAAAATCATAAGATAATATATATTATTTGATGCGTAAACCTATTAGGGTATTTGTAAGAGAGTATCCCGGTGGCTGAGAAAGCCAGTTAATAGCAACCCCCTTTTCACGGTATATTGCGTACAAAAGTGTTCATAATGAGAGAGATGAGTCGAGAGAAAAATAATAACAAAAGCAAGGCAAAAGATCACAGGTATCCTTAATTTAAATAACAGAAATTGGATGATTATCGTTGTTCAGTATAACA
Source organism: Heliocidaris tuberculata (assembly GCA_025618425.1). Lineage (NCBI taxonomy): Eukaryota > Metazoa > Echinodermata > Echinoidea > Camarodonta > Echinometridae > Heliocidaris > Heliocidaris tuberculata. Next base: position 38,853,878 of record CM046837.1, on the reverse strand, counting down.
TACTCTATATTCAGGTTCTTACCTTCAAACCCTCTAGCTCCGGGTGCTTGCGTGTGCGCCTTGGTATGAAGTCTTTATCAAAGACGCGGGAAAGTGGTCCATGCCCTAGTTTCAAATGTATAACACAAGCGATTGATCTTAAAACTGAAATAATCTGAATAATTAGGTCGTCATATCATTTCATGCTGTTATATCATATCACTTTTCGTCAACATCATTTAGTAATGGGAGAAGCACTGAAATGGAGAAAAAAAAAAAGAAAAAAGAATAATCTATATTTCAATCCATAATGAACAAAGAGTAATACTGTACGTATCATTTTTAACGCGCATACAAGGGCTCACACGGGCCCTCTCTTCTTTGAAAGGCGTATTCTGAAAGTTCACGATATTTTTAGTCTACAGCTGGGTTCCCTAATGTTTCAACTGAACAATAACGATTTACCTCCGGCACTCAGTCATATGCTTACAAAAAAACACCCAACTGCATAACTATCCTACGCGTCATGCATTTTCATACCATCTTCCAAAAACCAGAACACGATTTGCCTATAAAACTGTTGTCTATTCAGGTCACAAATACTAGAACTCTCTAAATCTCGAAAAAAAAGATCTGTAAGTATATTTGTATTTAAAAGAAAGTTAAAGATGTTTCTTTTGAGACCGTACTGTAATTTGTAATACTCCTTGATAATACTCTTGTATTCATCCGATAATGCATTCGATACATTTATGATATCCTTTCTTTAACGTGCATTTGTGCACTCACGATTACGTCATGGCTTCTATATATCTTGCTTCGTTTACCATGTTTACTATGCTGCGACGTAGTGTTAAAAATTATTCACATTTAAATAACAGCTTCAAATCCCCTTCCAATTTAGTTTGTCTATCCTTTCTTGTCTTGTCAAGTACCCATGCGTCCCCGGTCTTGTGACAATCTTTCGTACTGTAATGTTTTCCTTTTCCCGTTCAGTTCCTCCCTTCCTATAGCTTCCTTTCCCTTCCTTTCTTTAATTCGTCTTTCCTCCCTTCTACTTTTATTTTCTTCTACGTGTCTGTATATTATTTATTAACCGGGCCCATCCACAACAAGCCTAGCTTTATTTTAGGCCCCTCCACTATACATGAATGTAAATATTTGTATTACTCTCTTTATTTTCTAAATCTTTCATTATTGTGACACATCTGTTCTTGAATTATGTAATCGATTTCTGTTATTCCACTATGAATTCCAGAATGTATGATTAGTATTTTGATTGATTTGAGTGGAAATAAAACTAAACTGAACTGAAACAGAAAGTATGTATAAACACAGTACCAATCAAAAGTTTGAGTACACATTGGATTTTGGTGTATTTTCACTTTCATACAGGTTGTTGGCTTGCAAAGTTTGAATACATGCACAACGAATTCAAAGCTTCTTACCTAGGTCATGGCACAAACCAGCAATCTCTACACGGCGAATGTCCTTGTCAGTGATGTTGAGCTTTGGTTGATTATCACGGAGTGTACGAATAAACTCACCAGCAAGATGGCATACCCTGATAATACAAAGTAAAATTAACAAGAAAATAAATACTGGTCAAAATTTGAAATTTTCGTAGGGAATTTTTCTCCGAGCGTTGAAATACTACAGAGATTTACCTCTTCGGCCCAGTGGAAGTTGCAAAAAGAAGAAGAAAAAAATGAACCCCTGAAGTAAAATCCCCTTTAAATAGTGCCAGACGCTCTCTGGGGATTGTGAAACATTTTAAATAGTTGACATTTAAACGCTTTATTAGTATGTTTGCTTTAAACATGATAAATTTTGCAATTTACATTTAGCGGTCACAAAATTTGAAGACTAATTAAAAAATTAATAAATAATTATAATAATAATAATAATAATAATAATAATAATAATAATATATATATATATATATATTTATATATATATATACATATATATATATATATATATATATATACATACATATACATGATATACATACATATCGATAAATGTCCACTTATTGGTGTAGTGTCAACTGAATAAATAAAGACATAGCATGGTAAACTTTTTCTGCCAGTAATTAAATATCTGAAAGTGAAATAGTTTAATTTAAGTGGACAGCCTTACAAGATTTCTAACCATGAACAAAATGAGATATCGCTAAGTTTGTAAAACAGTCATGTGGACAGAGAGCTGTTATCATCAATAACAATTTTAAAAAGAAATTATTTGGACGAGCCCTTTTTATAATCTATGAATTTTCGAAATTGAAGTACATTAGTACTAAGGGACAAGCAGCCCCCCCCCCCCACCCCAAATATATATATATATATATATATATATATATATATATATATATATATAGATATATATATGTAATTCTTTTGAGCTTCTTTTCATTTCTTCAATTAACTGATAAATTTGATGACAAATAACTGTGCTCCTTGCTGTGGTGTTGCTGTTAAATTTGCTCACCTTTGCAAAAGAAAGTAAGGAAAGATCATACACTAAAACAGGTGTACTTTATTTACCTATTATGTAGTTAGAAAAAAAAAACAAAAAAAAAAAACAGTGGCATATTACCAGCATAAAGACCCCACTTCTCGTTTAGGGGCCCAGAAATTTTCATTAAAACATAAATCTCTCACCAGACAGAATTTACCCATTCAGACCCCCCCCCCCCCCATTTTTTTCATTCCTAACATCATTTTTTTTTGCGAATTTATTGTTTCGAATGGTACCCCTATCTTCGTCTGATAACAAAATGTTCCTAATTCTGACAGCTTTGTACCTTGCACTGCTTGCCGGGGATGTATTCGTTTTTCCGAAGGTTCATTATTCCGATACACAAATTTCCAATACCAGGGCCAATACCAGGGTGTTCATAATTCCGTAAAAGAAGTACGGTTCGTAATTGCGATCATTTGTTGCATTTCTCCGAAGACTAGTTTATGGGCAATTTCATTGGTAAAATGAAATTGGTTTCTGCTTTATTTTCAGAATTATGAACCTTCGGAATTATGAACCCTATGTCATTTTCGGAGTTCCTAACCTTTAAGATTAATGAACATTCGGATCAACGAACATCAAGAATTATGAACCATATGAAAACGACATGTAACCGCAATGTCAATGTCTCTCCGTGCAATCGCCTGAATTAACCGTCTCTGTTAGCATATAGGGTAAAGTAAATCGTGACAGTGGCTATCTCAGATGATAGTTTATGGCTTACATAATTTTATTGCTTTTCGCCGTAGGAAGATTTAACCCCCCCCCCCCAAGGATGGGCCCATTACTCACCCAAGAGAGTGCTCAAACCGGTTGTGAGCACCCCCAGGACATACATAGTAACACCCCCCAAGTTGTTTGATATTCCGAAGTCTCTGGAACTGCAGTGTGTCAATTATCTTGATCAGCAATTCGTCTTCAAACACCATATCGCCATGAATAGGGTCCTTGAATACCTAATTAAAAAAAAGAAAAGAAAAGAAAAAGCATTTTTAAAGAATTTCAAGTATTTCATGCGATTGTTTGTCATTGTCTATAATTTACTACAGAGATCTGAATAGATTACTATTATTACAACTACTACCATGCAGCACACAGTACCTGTCTACAACAAAAAGGAATAGCTGCCAGAGTCTCAGTCCGGCTTTTGAAGTAATTCATGCTTGTAATATTTACATTTCAACAGATGAAAAGGTACACAAAACTATTGGCGTACTGTTGCCAGGGAAACACATAACGTTATACAATAGCAACATATCCAAAAGAGAGCACTTCGTCTTGTCTTTGGTGAATAATATGTGTGACATACTCGAACGCGCTCCAGTTATCCAAACTAGATACTCTATATGACAGACGAGAACAACTGTGTCTGAAGTTTGCCAAGTCTCTCGTTTTAAACACTTGACCGGAGATGCGAAGGTCGTGGGTTCTATCTCCGGCACGACACTTATATCCTTGAGCAAGGAATTTTATCTACATTGCTCCTCTCCACCCAGGTGCTGAATGGGTACCCGGTAGGGTGCGAAAGTCATTGTGGTTTGATCAGCATTGTAAGCGTCTGCAAAAGGCGCCTGGTTTGAATGCTCCCCAGGGAGTGGAGAAGGTGCATACATTGTGTGCAGGCAAGCCTTGAATCCGATGACCGGGGTAATAATATGTTAGAGACATCGTAGATGTATTAGGCGCTATATAAATCCAAAATATTATTATTCTACTATTCTTTAACAGACGGGGATACCCTGATAGGAGTTATTATAATAACAAGAAGAAGAAGAAGAAGAAAAAAAAAGATTGTCCAGGACAATCTCCTTGATACAACCCAAAGAGAAGACAAATTCTGCCAGAGTACTTTACATAAAATTATCAACCCTAAAATGCTCAAGTCACCCTAGACATTAACCAACCCCCCCCCCCAAAAAAAAACAACAACAACAAAACAACAACAACAACAACAAAAAAACAAACAAACAAAACAAACAAAACAAACAACAAAAAAAAACACTTAAAGATGCTCAGCAACCATCCCCAGACAAATGATATCTTCGGAGATATGCCTTTCATGGCATACAGGAAGGATGCTAGTCTAAAAAGAATTCGGGGGAAATGCACTCTACAGCCTGCACAGGAACAAGCCGATACGGATACGCGACCAACCCTTGGTACAGTTCCCTGCCGTCGACCTCGATGCAAGGACCTAAGGGCTCTTGAACTTTGACCAAAACCTTTTCCTGCACTTCGACATTATTTACTGCATAACTTGCATTTCATGTTGTAAGTATGAGAAAGGAAACGGTGACTGGCGGACTCAGTGACTGAGCATCTTCGTTCCATTCGCCTAAACACTAGTGGACTTCCTGTTGCCCAGCACTTCAATCTTGCTAATCACACCATCAACGATGTGGAAGTTGTGTTCATAGGCAGTGCTGGTCAACAGATGAGGAAAGAAAGATCCATGAAGAAAAGATCATCTATCAGTTTGGTACGCTCCAGCCTCTTGGTATCAATGCCATGCAGTATCCGCCGGGGGCGGATCCAGGGGGAGGGGGGGGGGCGAATCGGCCGCAGCCCCTCTTTTGAAGCCGGGGGGGGGGGGGGGAGCGGCCGATTCGGCGCCCCCTTTTCAGGCTTTCCAGAAGGGGGTCGAACCGGCCGAATTCTGGAGGACAACTGGACCAAAAATCTGATAACCCTTCCCCCCCCCCCCTCGCTTGTTAAAAAAAGTTTCGGACATTTGTGTGCCGTCCCTTGTACAAAATCCTGGATCCGCCCCTGCTCGCTTCTTTTGTTTTTTCATTTCTTTTCTTCTCTCCCCACTTCACTTCTCTCTTTTTTCCTTTCCTTTCTTGTCTGTTCCTCTCTGACGTTACTTTTACCTTCTATTTTTTACTTTCCCATTTTATTTTTTTCTTTTCTTTTTCTTTGTTCTTTTTATCTCTTTTATTTCTCTTTCTCTTTCTCTATTTCTCTCTTCTTCTACTTTTTCTATTTTCTATGAAATATCGAAACAAAGATTTTTGTGTTTAACGGCGTATTTTATTCTGTCTAGTGTCTCTGTTTCCCCTCCCCCGCTCTTTCTCTCTCTCTATATATATATGTATACACACAGTGCGTCCCAGAAAAAACGAAACCCTAAAACAGAGGATTATTATGACCAAACTATGTACTCTATGACAATAATTTTTAATTTTCTATAAAGTAAAAAATATGCTTTCAATTGACACCTTGATGGCATTCATCCGTACATGTCTTACCGAGCAGCATCATTTTGAAAATGACATGTAAAAACCCAATTGTGCCAGATTTTGATAAAACCGTGAAAAACGTTAGGATGACATGGGAAAATGACCCGAAAATAACATTAACTTAAAAACCCATCGAGAAGATTGTTTTCATGTGCTTCTTTCAATCATAAAAATAAAGGATGGTTGAAGTTTTCGTCGATGGATCGCGGTTAAGAAAGGGCATATTTCGTACCAAAACGGTTGCATTTTCGCATTTTCAGAACTTTAACTTACTTAAAGAACCATGCGGACAGCAAGGCAATATTTGCATAAAAAATTAAAGTAAGGAGCACCTTCTGTTTTCATTAAATTTAAAAAGTATGGTATGAAGGGTACATAAAGTAGAACAAATAACGGATCATGGCAGTTTTCCACTTCAGGAGGGGCACCTTTTCCAATACAAAATGGACAATTTTTCGTCGCGCGAGGGATGTTTACTGATTTGGATAAATCTGGGGTGTATGCCCCCGGCAAGTGGCATCGGCCAAAGTTTTATGTACAATCTGCACATTCTGATTGTCTGCATATCATCACACCGCAGGAATCACATTTTTACGTATGTTTCTGGCCATTTAGTCAACTCAGGGTAGATAACACTTCCAACTATTTATTTCACAGGTGTCCCAGATGTTTTAATTTATTTTCAACCCAGGGTTGTCTTTGTGTTCATTAAGTCAACCCAAGGTAGATAACAATTTCTACTGTCTATATCACAGGCATCCACAAATACGAGTCTGGGTTGACAACAAATTAAAACATCTGAGACACGTGTGATATAAAGGGTTGAAATTGTTATCTACCCTGGGTTGACTAAATAGCCACACAAACCACTCTGGGTTGACAAACTAAAACGTCTAGGATGCCTGTGATATAGACCGTAGGAATTGTTATCTACCCTGGGTTGACTAAATAGCCACACAAACTACTCTGGGTTGACAACAAACTAACATGATTCCTGTGATATAGACAGTAGGAATTGTTATCTACCCTGAGTTGAGTAAATAGCCACAAAAACTGCTCTGGGTTGACAAACTAAAAAAGCTAGGATGCATGTGATATAGACAGTAAGAATTGTTATCTACCCTGGGTTGACTTAATGGACACAAAGACAACTCTGGGTTGACAATAAATTAAAACATCTGGGACACCTGTAATATAAATACATGTAGTTGGAAGTGTTATCTACCCTGGGTTGACTACATGACCAGAAGCATACGTAAAATGTTTAAGTTCCCTAATCGACCAGGGGTGGGTCTACCAGGGGGACTCTCATGTGGGTATTTCCATCGCTACATATATATATATATATATATATATATATATATACTATTTCTAAATACTTTTTCGTTACACACACACACACACACACACATATATATATATATATATATATATATATATATATATATATACAGTTAACAACAAAATTATTCATACCCCTTGTAATTTTGAAGTCTTTTGTGTTTTTCTTAAGAATGACAGGTGGACTACTGGAATTTGGGCACTGGCTGAATACTTTTAATTGTTAGCTTGAGGTGAACAATAATTGTGACTTCACCTCATTTGCATACCAATGGGAATGTTAATTTATTAATTTCCTGGCATTTCTAGAAATATTCCTGGTCCAGGCATGGCATCGAGGCATATTTTTATGAAAATACACATGTGTCAGACATTCCTAAGATTCTGTGCATGTTTTGCAACTATTCAAGAACGGGTATGAAAAGTTATGGACAAGCCATCTTAAAAAAAAAAAAGAAGTGAATAAATAACCTCTGAACCATAAAAAATTGGTTAATTGTCTTGAATAATTATCTTAACAATTGATTTGTAGAATGAAAAAGAATATAAATCATGACAAACCAATTTTTCACCCCCCCAAAAAAAAAAAATGAAAAAAATGTCAAAACTTGGTAAGGGTATGAATAATTGTGTTGTTAACTGTATATATATATATATATATATATATATATATATTGTAACGAAATCGTGTTTGCAGATGATTCGAATAGTTTTCTGGATAGAAAAAAGACTCAAAATATTTATTAGAAACATTCAAAGAAGATATTTAATTGTAAATAGCTATTTCAGTAAAGTCAGTAATATGTTTAGTGAGTCCATTCATTAGAAAACTAAGTGGTTGCATGTCTTTTTTTGGATGTTTGGTATATAAGAATGTTACTGGGGCTAGTATAATCAGAGTTTCTGTTTCATAAATTGTAAAATGTTGTAAAGGCATGTATTCTTTTAGTGTAATCGGGTGAAAATGGCTAGAAATGTTTTATTTTGATATTAATTCCAGTGATACATAATTTCATTGTTTTTTTTTATAAATTAGCAGTGTATTGACCGGCTGAATAAGGCTTTTCCTAAGTATCGGTTGGGTCGGGTTTACTCGTTTGCTTTAGCAGTATACCTTACCGCGGCCACTAAGGTTTGCCAACCTTAACAAGGTTTGCCAACCTTGTTACCGCAACGAGACAGAAACTTTGGGGCTGAACTTGTTACCTGCTGCGCCAGGTGACTGCTTGAGAGACCTACAAATAAAGTTTTATTGAAACTTGAAAATAAATTTGTCATTTTGCCATCCCTTTTGGGCTCCTATAAAGAGATCGAGAAAGAGAACGCATGGTTGTGGGGTAGTTTTGGCGAAAGTGATAAAACCGTGCATGGTTTTAAAGTATAAATGGTCTTCGGTACCTGTCTGAAAAAAACATACGAGCTAGAGAGACATGGTCATGCGACCTTCCTAAGAAAGAGAAATATGATGATGGTCGTGCGGTCTTCCTAAGAGAGAGATGGTTGTTAGAGTATAGGTACTGTGAAACCTGTATGGATCTGAGAAAATAATCTACACCAACTCGACTGTATATTTCAGTCAAACAGGCTGTTCGGTTACAATTCCTTTTATCTCAGGTCAAACAAAAAAATTCTTAGGTTTCCTTACATACAACTGTATGGTTTTTTTTTCGTCGACTGGAAAGTTCACGCGTGATCTTCTTTAAAAAAAGTTAAACAGTAATGAAGAACCGATAGTGCTTTGTTTGTGAGAGAATACAGAGAGTCTAGGAGTTTCTAACAGGATCATTTTACGTTTTATCAAACGGTGGATGAGAAAGGGCCTGTTTGCTTGATGTCGTTAAACATTAGACAGAATTAGTCTACACACATTCTTGAATAGCCCCTACAGTCTACGGGATGAAAATGATAATCATATTCAGCTAAAAGTCCTGCACATTACAATTAAACTGATCAAATGATCAGGTTTATTTTAGAACCCATTTTTAAAAATAAAATCAAGGTGACCGGACTTACGGGATTGTTCCTGGACGCCATTTTATCCCGTATTTTAAAATTATTGTTCAAACTAGCGAATATTCAGCTAACAAAAATGAATACATGACACTCAGATACACGCATATTTATAGTGCAGACACAATTAGAAAAGTCTCCAGATTTTTGCTCGCTTGATTCGCTCGCTAAGTTTTAGAATTTAGAAAGTTCATCATTAAAAAAAAAATAAAAAAAATTAAAAAAAATAAAAAACGACAGTAACGAAATTGAACGTATTATTTCCATTTCAAATATCAAAAACAAAGAGCTGAGGGTAAGACCCCTTGCCTCCCTAGACTCCTCTGAATGACTTGAATCTTCAAAATTAATTAAGGGAACAAAGAGGAAATTTTGAAGGCGGATTACTAATTGTCATAAGAAAAGCGGAGATTGAATATTTGAAAACCAGGAAAATCCACCAGCGGCGGGAGTGCCGACTACCGTGCCTCTTTTCTAAAGAGGAGGCCGCCCAGGCGGGCCATTGAACGGCAAATTTAAACGAAAGGTGATTAACTAGGAATACACATCATTTGGCACCTGTTTTTTGCCATAAGCCCATAAATCCACGAAAATTCTGGTAAGCCGCTTAGAACTCTAGAATACCTGAATGTAAGTCTACCATGTCTAGGTTGCTATCAATGTACCAAAATCAAAGAAATATATTGAAATGTCATTTTAGCCTTATATACCAACTCCAAGCAATGTCTTACATAAAAAAAATAAAAACAATACTAATCTAAAATTTCATTAATTATGACTCCGTGTTTCATTTCATTCGTACAAAGTTTATGCACCATTAACAATAATCTACCGACGAACGCCCCCTCACCCGTATGAAGGGCATGCAGGAATAAGAATCAATACAACTTGCAAAAGATCTAGCACAAGAGGGGCTTCCCGGGTATATTATAACCCGGGTATATTATAACCCCTTCTTCGTATGACGACGATTCCACTTTTGCCTAATATCAAGTTTTAGAGACGCCGATAAGAGGCTAAAAAATATGTATCGATTCTCGAACGTTGCTCACTCGCTTCGCTCGCAGGTTCACTATCACCTTGAATATTTTGCCTTGGACTCCGAAGTCAAAGCCCCCAAAAGTCCCATATTTCATTTTTTAAAAATCTGGTCACGATCAATAGATAAAAAGGCCCTACATCGGTATAACTTATGTTTTATTTATCCATCAAGATCTCCTGTCCTTACCTTTTTCTCTCCGTGGCTTGTTGAACTAGTCCCGTCATTTTCTCTTTCAGGAGTCTAAAAAATAAGCACAAAACCTGTATGGATAATATACTTCAAATAATATTTTTAACTCATATCCCGCTATTGTCGACCACTGTCACTTCCGGGTTCTCGCTTCTGTCGACGATCGTCGACAGACATCACGTACAAAAGATACAGCCTTTGAAATAATCCAGCAGCCATGGGTTTCATAATGCACATGCAGGGCAAAGAGTTAAAAAGAGATTAATATATCCATGCGTATAATGAATGATGATTACGACGCATATATATATATCCACAACAGTTTAAACTATATGATTTAGAAGCCGCTTCTTTACATGTGTTTCGTAAAATTCATCGATCATTTTCCTCGAATAATCATAGTAATGAAGAACTAATAATACTTCAATTAGTGAGAGAATACAGAGCGACTAGTATTTTATATCAGCATCATTCCACGTGTAATTAAAATGTGGATGCGAAAAGGAATAATTTGTCAATGTCATCGAGAATTCGACAGTCTGGATACATTTTGAATAATTAAAAGTCTAACAGTATGCGATAAAGATAATTCACCTAAAAGTCCTGTACTCTACCAATGAAGGGCAAGTCTGACCCTAGAATAACTTAATTTCAATAAATGCAGGAAAATCAGACAAACAGATCAAACAGATCATAGTAATGAAGAACCCATAATACTTTAATTAGTGGGAGAATACAGAGGACTAGTATTTTTATCAGCATCATTCCACGTGTAATTAAAATGTGGAGGCGAAAAGGAATAATTTGTCAATGTCATCGAGAATTCAATAGTCTACATACATTTTGAATAAATCCCAACAGTATGCGATAAAGATAATTCACCTAATAGTCCTGTACTCTACCATTAAAGGGCAAGTCTGACCCTAGAATACCTTAAATAAATGCAGGACAATCAGACAGATTAAAACAAGTTTGAGGAAAATATGACAACTAATAAGAAAGTTATCACTACACACATTGGCAACTAGGGAATGAGTTTGTGACGTCATTGCCTCACAACACACCAATTAATTTGTTTATATTGATAATACAAATTTTTGATTTTTGTCTAAGAGTCATTTCCATTTCCTCATAACTTGAACCAAGTTATATACTAGTTATAGTCAGTTGCGGATTTTTTTTTTTTTTTTTTTTTTTTTGGGGGGGGGGGCACTTCCGGCCCGTGCCCCCAATGAATTTAAAGAGTACATTGTGCCACACATCCTTTTTGTACATTGTTCCCCCATCCCTTTTAGAACTGATGACTTTTTTTTGGTTTTTTGTTGCTTGTTGAATTTTCTGAGATTTTTGCCCCCTCTTTCACAAAATCCTGCATCTGCCCCTTGTTATAATAATATGTCTCTACATGGATACATGAAATCTAACACAGAGTAATTACTTTACTGTAGAAATAATAAAATATATGATTTTTTGATAGAATATACTTTGAAAATAATTATGAATCTTTTTTTTTTTTTTTTAGATCACGATAATCTTCGAGTTCGTGAAATATTTTCTGAAGGTGTATAAATGCAAAAGCATATTACTACAACTATTACTTGGTTCAAGTTACAAGGAAATCATATTCTTGAACATAAATTAAAAATTTGTGTTATTTATGTAAACAAATTAATTGGTGTGTTGTGAGGAAATGACAGCACAAACTCACTATCGAGTTGTCAGTTTGTCTAGTGATTTTCATTTTTTCTCTAGTTTTCATGTAATTACAAAAATTATATCTTTCTTTATGTTAGTTGTCGAATTTTCCTCAAACTTTTTTCGGTCTGTTTGTCAGAATTTTTTGCTTCTATTATAAGCAGGTTATTCTGAGGTGTGACTTGCCCTTTAATTTGATTAGCTTTATTTTATTCCCATTTTACATAACAGGCCCTACATCGGTATAAGAAAGAAATAGAACCCTTAACGGTAATTCATATTTTCTTTATCCTTAAAATCCCATGCCCTTACCTGTTCCCTGATGGGGCTTGTTCCTCTACCAGGAGACTAAAAGGGATATGTGTGTGTGTGTGTGTATGTGTGTGTGTGTGTATATATATATATATATATATATATATATATATATATATATATATCTATATATATATGTATATGAAAAAAAAAATATATACAGTGCGTACCAGAAAAAAGTTAACAGTTGGAAAAAGTCTCCTGAAATAAATATTTCAAAATATTTGTAGAAAATGTCATACCTGTGGATAGCTTAGGGTCTCTTCTATCAAATGGCACCCCCCCCCAAAAAAAAAAAATATCTGGCGATACTTAAAGCGCGAGTGAACAAAAGCGACTTTTGAGACAGGATGCAAAATCCAGACTTGACAAGATTTGGTTTTTGTTCTGGCTGGTATTAACAAATTTGTGAATCATTAAAAGTTGACAGTTGAAAAAAATTTCCCCAAATGAATATTTCAAAATATGTTCATGAAATTGTCATACCAATGGATAGCTTAGGGTCTCTCCTATCAAATGACGCAAAAACATCTAACGATATTTTACGCTTAAGTGAGCAAAAGCTATTGTTGTGAAATGGTGCAAAATCCATGGTTGACAAAAAATTGTATTAGTTCCGCCTGGAATCAGCAAAGTTGAGAGTCTTGAAAAAGCTTAGAAATTTTCGTATTCTATTCTGATCTTTAAAAGGCAATTTATGAAAGAATAGGGTTTGTTTTCTGATGTGTCCAATCAAAAGCCAGCTTGAATTAAAAACTCACCAAAGTTAACATTTAAAAGCACTCAGTAAAGTAGTTAATTGCTCACTGAAGCATAAAAAAATGTATACGTAAGTACGTACAAAGAACAAAAGCTGTTCTTTAATAAATTGTGTATTACTGATCAAATAGTGAAAATTTCTAAGCCTTTCTAACTTTGCTGATACCAGCCAGAACAAATACCAATTCTTGTCAAGTCTGGATTTTGCACCTTTTCACAAAAGTGGCCTTTGCTCACTCGAGCGTAAAATATCGCCAGATTTTAGGTGCCATTTAATACAAGAGACCATAAGCTATACACAGGTAGGCCTATGACATTTCATTTCAAATATTTTGAAATATTAATTTGGGGAGACTTTTTTTTCTGGGACGCACTATATGAAAAAAAAAAAAAAAAAAAAAAAATATATATATATATATATATACCGATACCGTTTTGGGGACGCACTGTATATATATATATATATATATATATGTATATATATATATATATATATATACCGTGTGAGAAAACTGTTCGTTTTTTTTTCATGAGGAAAAATGCTCACGACCATTGACTCCACAGAAAATAAGGTCTTAATTATATGAATAACGATGTAGGGCTTCATGACTCCTTCTGCTTGTCGGGATTACGTTAAGAGTTGTTATGGGTCCATGTACTATAGAGCAATTACCTTGGACACCTGATGATGATATGATATTACAATCGGTTTTATGCGTAGCGCATAACACATTAAAACAACGGCTGGGCACGCAGCTTTTTGCCCACGTGTCTGTTGCACACTGGGGGTCATTTTGATTGCATTATGGCCTACGCTAATCAAGCCTATAAAAGTAATTAATGCATGGGGCAGTAATTCACAGCATTGTTTGCACTGTTCATTTTTGATGATGTGACTCTCACGACCACCATTCGTCCAATTACTCGACTATGGGCTAGTGATCTCTGGTAAAGTTTATCCTCTATCATCTATGCTAGGGATGACAGTGATAGTTGTCGAGTTCTCAAAAGCTTGCCGACAAGGGAATTTGGCACCCAAGTCAGGGGCGGCTCCAGGGTTTTTTGGATTAAAAAAAGGGAGGCTAGTCCAATTCCTAAAAAACCTAACAAGCCCCCACCCCCCCGATCCACCCCTGCAAGGATTGTTTGAAATTTGATTTGTTTTAAAATGGTTTATCTCAACAACAACAAAAAAAAACACCCCCAAAAACATGCAGCCCGAAGGCTGATACTGTTTGTTTTACAAAACATATAGAAATAGTAAAATCAACATTTCATATAAACACAGTGTAACATAACATACTCTTAAAAAGTTTTAAAATTACATATTGGCAATGTCTCTGCAAAAATATAACTGATAGTTGAAATTTGTATTCTTCAAAAATATATTTATATATGAAATTATAATTTTTTTTGCTGAAAAGGTTACATGTCATTTTCCAGAAGGTTCATAATTCCGAATATTTGTTGCATTACTCCAAAGGTTCGTATCTCCGAATGTTCGTAAGTCCGAAAATGAAATAGGGTTCATAATTCCGAAAATGTGATAGAACCCTACATCAGTTTTCGGAATTACGAACCTTCGGAATAATGAATCGTATTTAATTTTTCGGAATTATGAACCCTTTTTCATTTGCGGAATAAAGAGCCCCCAAGTATGGGAATTTTGTGTTTTGGAATTATAAACCTTCGGAAACAAGTACCCCCATGGATTATCTATCAAGAGCTTGTGGACACTTTTAAAATATAATGTATACTGCCTTTAAAATAAAGGCCTTCTTGTACTCAGTATTGATTTTCAAGAAATCCATCATAATGATAGAACGACTAGAATCCCTTTCATCAATTTGAAAATTTGAGCTTCTTTTTCATACATTCATGTCATATGATATAAGCCAATTTCCTGACAACTTTAATAAATGGAAATATTGTGCTCTAGTGTCAGTCACAAAGAACGAACAATGTGTCTTGTGTCAGGCACGACAAGGCCTTACCTCCAGTCCTCTCTTTTTATTCCACGCCACCAGCTTAAGACTAAAATGCAGGAGACATAAGATGTGGACAAATAAAGTTATTCGGGAAAAGCAGAGCATTTCCAAATTATCATGCAAACATTTTACCATACCATCTATGCCATCTTATCATTATTATTATTATTATTTATTCGGCCAAAGAAATACAAGATAAGATACAAAAAGAATAACATAATACATTGACCCTTGAAACGCCGGGGACAGAAAAAGTTAACTAAATAACTATGGCAATGCCTTCTGTCCCAATTCCAAGGGAATGGAAAAATAACATATCATACATGTAACCAATATAGTTAAAATAGCATAGCATATGATGGCGGAAAAATATCTATGAACTACTAAAACATAATGATAGCTAGGTTACCTAAAGAAAAAAAAACACACTGAAATAAATTACAGATAAATTCCTAACATCCCAGGTGGAAGTAATTAATAATTCCAGTATAGACTTAATATATCCGACACATCACAAGCCATTCGGTTGCCCCGTATGAGGGAGTTACGAGCGCCCCCGACCGTCGTGAGTGAAACAATATTTCAGTTTTACGAATGATAGTGCTTCAAAGCGTATTTCATACTCATATTTCGTATTTTGAATGTGAATTAAATGTTTCCGCGCACTGTAAAATAAGTTGGGTAAAATTGAACCCAGTATTGGGTATTATGTACCCACAACTGGGTAAAATGTATCCTTAATTTAGGACAACATACTTAACATTAAGGAAAATTTTACCCAACAAACATGCATGTTCTCCTTTTACCCAATATTGAGTAAATTTTCCCAATATTTTTAAAGGTGCGGATAATCATTTGACGAAGTGATTATAGATGAAGAATCTTTTGATGCAGAAACAATTACATCAAATTTTTGATTCTCTTGACTTAAAACTCTTTTGTACGCTATGCTTGCGATAGCATTCTTCATGCAAATATTCAAATATATGTAAATAGTTTTGGATGTGCTATTCCATGTACCGGAACTCAAGATTAGCCAAAGAGAGTGGATATTAAACCTAACAAGAGGAGATCGAAGAAAAATGATAAAATGGGAAAACTGAAAAAATATCCATTCACAAAAATGACCTTAAGTTGCTCTTTCGGCTACAGGTTTAGGTAAAAGTGCGACTTTAGCATAAAATCCTTGCTATTGATCGAAATCTAATATACACATTTCTTACCTGTATATTTTGCTTTCATACCAGTTAACAAAAGCGGTCTTTAAGTCTGCGTTTCGTTGATCATCGGTCTTTTTGCAGTATATGCGTATACATATTTCCTGAAATGCCTTCGGAAGGGTAAAAGATATCTGTAAAAATGATGAAAAAGAGGGAATCTTAAAAACTTGTGTCTCATATAATGCATTTATAACAGAAGGCTACTAAGATTGACCAGGGCACTTTTTATTGATTTTAGCAGTCAACATATTTAGGGTACTAGAATGTATCCCTTAATGTTCCGGAATAGATTTATAGCTTGTAGTCTACAGATCAGCTAAAGAATCACTGGCGAAGCCAGGATTTTTCATTAGGGGGGGGGGGGGGGGGCAAACGTGAAGGATTCAACCGCGTAGCCAGGATTTCATTTTAGGGGGTTGGGTTGTGAGAACGCAAAGCGTGCTCTCAAGGGGGTGGGTGCAGGGAGGGGGTGGGGGGATTTCCCCCCGCCCGCGCGAAGCGCGAAAGCTCTGACGTTTTACAGCAAATTTGAGAGAAAGATAACGGGTCGCAGCACCTTTTTGTTGGCGGAAAGTTAGTTCGACGCCCGGACTGCTTTTCAGTTATTTGGAAGCATTACTGCACTGTATGTAACAGGGGTGGGTGCAGGGAGGGGGGGGGGGGGGAACTTTCTCCCCTCCCGCGCGAAGTGCGAAAACTTTGACGTTTTAACAAATTTGGAAGAAAGATAACAAGATAACAGCTCGTAGCAAAAAAAAAAATTTAGGCGGAAATTTATAGTTCGACGCCTTGACTGCTTTTCAGTAGTTTGGACGCAATATTTTACTGTATGTAATAGGTGTGGGTAAAGGGAGGGGGGGGGGGGGGGGTTCTTTCCCGCTTCCCGCGAGAAGCGCGAAAATGTTGACGTTTTTAGCAATTTTTTATTGAAAGGTAACGGCTCGTAGCGCCCTTTTAGGCTTTTTTGTCTCACTTCTCCCGCTTTTTCGCTCTCGCTTTTTTTTGGGGGGGGGGCAGTGCCTCCGTGGACCCCCCTGGCTACGCCTATGTAAAGAATGAATACAAATTTTTTTTTTCAAATATAAAGCTGATTTAAGTCCAGAATTTGAGGTATTCTCATTGTATACCAGGCCCCCAAAATATAACCAACCTTCCAATAATATTCTTCTGATTCTGACGATACAATGTATTTGCTGAAGTAAAAAGCCTTCATAAAATGTCAATGAAAGTGGTGGTGAGTGTATGGCCCGGTGAATAACAATATTTAATATGCAGATCCAGACAACTGACCCCTATTAAATGTATTCAGGTAAAGTTTTGGCATGCTGTTTAGCATTCTGAAAAATAATATAATGCATTGAATATATACTTTAGGCTTACTTTAAAGACTGAAGAACCAAGACGTCGTGTGCCCGGAAGAAGGGCTCGAACGCCTGCGCGCACGGAAAACACAGTTTCGAGAAAAACGTGATTAAAGATTATGCTTCATTTTGCAGCCGCATTCTGAAGTAATTAATAATCCAAACATCTAAATTTCACCAAATGACAATCGAACACTTCAAGAATCACCATTATACATTTTATTGCCAATGGTGCTAAACTTTCAAAGATATGAACACATTTTCCGTGCACGACCTTCTGCTGGGAAGAATTTACGCGAAATCAGTGTTTTTCTTCCCGGCAAAAGGGCGCGAACAACGTTCGCGTCACATACACGGCTATGCGCAGGAGGCTTCACGCCCTTCTTCCGTGCAAAATTGGCCTACGTCGCGCAGATTTTCTTCCCGGCAAAAGGGCGAGAACAATTTCCAGTTGTTCGCGCCCTTTTGCCGGGAAGAAAAAAACTGCATTTGGTGTAATTTCTTCCCAGCAGAAGGTCGTGAACGGAAAATGTGTTCATATCTTTGAAAGTTTAGCACCATCGGTAACAATATTTACAATGATGATTCTTAAAGTGTTATTTTATCATTTGGTGAAATTTAAAAGATGTTTGGATTATCAATTAGTTCAGAATGCGGCTGCAAAATGAAGCATAATCGTCAATCGCGTTTTTCTCGAAACTGTGTTTTCCGCGCGCTCAGGCATTCGCGCCCTTCTGCCGGGAAGGATTTTTGGTATTTGGCTCAGGCCCCTAAAGCTCCGCCATCTTGTCGGGGTCCATTAGAAAGCCCGATAAGCACCTTTGCATAATTCATGAGCGTTAATGCATGATTCATTTTGTAAGATGCTCCCCGAGAGTAACATTTGTTTGTACGCGGTATGAAACACATTACGCGCATCAGCTTAGAGCATGCGCTGTGAGAAAGGTCAAATTCAGTAATATATGCATTTATGGTAATGTATTCATCGCTTCAACGTACAGATTCGGCGAATCAGCGTCCGTAATTTCTAATTGTGGCAGACGGCGCTCGGTCAATGCACTTTAATTGTAATCGATCTCCGAATCAAAATATATCGCTTTGCAAATATGTAAACAAGTAAATAAAGCTAAAACTGTAACCGGACAGACCGAATCAAATCTAATCATGGATACAGATAATGTAAAAATAAATGTAAAGTACTTGACATGTCACCAGTGGCATAAGTCTCCTTACTTGTTGATATACTTAATACCGGTGAATATATTCATTCGATATGCATAAAGGATAATGATAAATAAATAAATAAATAAATGAATGATACATATATGTATAATGAAAAAAAAAAAAACCTCTTGCAGTGTACAATTCTTTTCAGGTATGGTTTTCATAACAGAAAGGATAATCTTCATTTGGGGGTGAGGGGATGGGGTCCTTTAGTTAATTGAGGTTTTTTCTTTAACCTTTCAGTTAGTCTTGATGCAAATGATTTTTTTTTTCTTTATTAAAAAAAAATAATATAAGTGTACATTTCTTCTTTTTTGGAAGGGATTTTTAAAATTATTATTAAAAGGAACAATCTACTAGCGTAGCTGAGGGGGGGGGGGGGCAGGGGGCAGAGTGCCCCCCGACAACTTTTCCTCCCATTTTTTTTTCTTGCTTGTCAAAAAATTATGGAGGAAAACATTTGATACCCCCCCCCCCCTCCCCACACACTGAGCGAGTTTTGGAGAGCTGGTGAGGAGAAAAAAATACGGGTCTCCCTCCAAGCAGAATTTTAAAATTTAAAATTTTCTATTTTTTTGTTTTTGTTTTTGCTTGTCAGAGAATTATAGAGGAAAACATCTGATAAATCCCCCCCCCCCCATGAGCGCCACAGGAACAATCAAAATAATGGGAAGAATTATCTTATAACTTTTAATTTGCATTTGTGAGTAAAATTTATATGTTGCCATTCACTAGCGTACCCAAGGGGGCCGGGGGCAAGGGGGGCAGAGTGCCTCCTGACAAGTTTTGAAAAAAAAAAAAAAAAAAAAAAAAAAAAGGTTATCGTGTTCCTGAACAAGATTCTCGACACCCCCCCCCCCCCCCCCCCCCCCCCCCCCCCCACTGAGCGACTTTTGGAGGGCTGGCGAACAATTTTCAGATAACTGATAACCTTTTTTTTTTTTCTTTAATGCTTGTCAGAGAATTATTGAGGAAAACTGGACCCCATAAAATCTGATAACCCCCCCTCCCCCCATCCACTGAGCGACTTTTGGAGGGCTGGCGAAAAAAAATTCTCGACCGCCCCCCCCCCTAGTGACTTTTGGAGGGCGGGGGGGGGGGAATTGTCGCCATTGATAACCCATTTTTTTTTAACCCCTTTTGATGCCAAGGTCCAGATACGCCACTGTTGCCATTCCTTTCCATCTTTCATGCCTGTAAGTCACCACTCAGTCACAAGTCTTATACAATACCATTCATTTCCATCAACTTATGATTGACCATTCCAGTCAAAGCTATTGTCTTCACTCTTCCTTTCACATACGCAGGGGTGTCGCTAGAGAATTTTGAATGGGGCAATAGTAACCGTGCCGGGAAAAAAAAATTCCCACAAATTTCCAACAATGAAAAAGTAAAACTGAAGTTTATATGTGACCCATCACGTCAAAATGAGACAGAAGTCGCTGGGCTAGAACTTGAGAAAATTGAGCAAATCTTTAAAATCTTCAAATTTTGTAAAAAAAAATTTCTTCGCTGATTTGAATCCGCAATGTTTCATGAATGCTCTGTTAAAAAATTGAGTCCTAAATATAACGGGAAAGGGTAGAAAAAGCAGTTTTTCTGTGAGTGTTTTTTTCGGTCAACTCTTCTTTTTTTCGGACAGCTGGCGAGAGCCAGCGTGAAAAGAAAGTCTTCCGCTAGGCCCCGCCCCTAGCGACGCGGGGCTTTGTTCATTTGATGTTCGCAGTCACGTGATCTCTATAAAAGAATTTGCAACTAGAGTGGAGTGAAAAGATGTCTTACAGACAGTGACACTGTTTTACACGACAATAATAAGGGATAAATTCTGTAACACTTTTAAAAGCCGACTAAAAAGAAAAGAAATTGGCCTTTTAACCAGAAAGAAAAGTACCTGCATGTGTCATGTGTGTAGAGATTATGAAACAAGCGTGTGATTTAGGACAAAGACAGAGAGAGAACAAAATCAATAATCGTCTCATGCTGGAGGTGACTTAATCCGTGCTCTTCAATAGGGGCGAATTCTATACCTCTTTATAACATGGCGAAAAGAAAAGAAATTTAGCTACATGTATTAAAAACCAGTAGATTGTTTACATTTTTTAAAAAGCTTGAGTTAACTAGAGCGGAGAGAAACGATGACTTTCAAGCTAAGATGCAGTTTATCTTAATCTTCATCATGTTCATACCGCCAGTTAACATGATGATAATTAGCGGCCAATTCTCTTATTCGTTTAAAAAGCCGAACAGAAAAGAAAGTTGGCTTTCAAAACAGAATTAAGAAGAACTGTCGAAATTATGATACAGGTGAAAGATTTAGAAGGAGAGAGAGAGAATTGTCTGGGTGTTAATTTTTACAAAAAGCAGTTGTCATTATTTTTTGTTGTTGAAGCTCTAGTTAACTAGAGCGGCGCTAAGAAGCAGTTTATCTTCATCCCGCTTTTGAACATGAGGATAATAAGCGGGCAATTCTGTAACTCTTTTCACAGCCGAAAAGAAAGATTTTTTTTTAAAAACTTGAATGAAAAAGCCCTTGGTTGCGATAATGAAACAAATACATGTACCTGATTTGTTTCAAAGCTCGAGTTAACTAGAGCGGAGAGAAACGATGACTTTCAAGCTAAGACACAGTTTATCTTCACCATGTTCATACTACCAGTTAACATGATGATAATTAGCGGCCAATGCTCTTATTCGTTTAAAAAGCCGAACAGAAAAGAAATTTGGTTTTCAAAACAGAATTAAGAAGAACTGTCGAAATTATGATACAGGTAAAAGATTTAGAAAGAGAGAGAGGGAATTGTCTCTGTGTTAATTTTTACAAAAAAACAGTTATCATTATTATATTTTTTTTTTTAAAGCTCTATAGAGCGGCGCTAAGAAGCAGTTTATCTTCATCCCGCTGTAAGTTGAACATGAGGATAATAAGAGGCCAATTCTGTAACTCTTTTAACAGCCGAAAAGAAACAAAAATTATTTTTTAAAACTAGAATGAAATGGCCCTTGGTTGCGATAATGAAACAAGTACATGTAGCTGATTTGTTTCAAAGCTCGAGTTAACTAGAGCGGAGAGAAACGATGACTTTCAAGCTAAGACGTAGTTCTTCTTCATCCCGCTGTTGAACATGAGGAAAATAAGCGGCCAATTCTGTAACTCTTTTAACAGCCGAAAAGAAAAGAATATTATTTGTTTAACTAGAATGAAAAGGCCCTTGGTTGCGATAATGAAACAAGTATCTAATTTGTTTTAAGCTCAATTAACTAGAACGGAGAGAAACGATGACTTTCAAGCTAAGACGCAGTTTATCTTAATCTTCATCGTCTTCATACCGCCAGTTAACATGGTTAACATGATAATTAGCGGCCACTTCTCTTATTCGTTTAAAAAGCCGAACAAAAAAGAAAGTTGGCTTTCAAAACAGAATTAAGAAGAACTGTCGAAATTATGATACGGGTGAAAGATTTAGAAGGAGAGAGAGATAAATGTCTGGGCGTTAATTTTTACAAAAAGTAGTTATCATTATTTAGTTTTTTTGTTGAAGCTCTAGTTAACTAGAGCGGTGCTAAAAAGCAGTTTATCTTCATCCCGCTGTTGAACATGAGGATAATAAACGGCCAATTCTGTAACTCTTTTAACAGCCGAAAAGAAAAGAAAATTAGCTTTTCAACCAGAATGAAAAGGCCCTTGGTTGCGATAATGAAACAAGTACCTGCAGGTACTTGTTTCATTATCGCAACCAAGGGCTCGAGTTAACTAGAGCGGAGAGAAACTATGACTTTCAAGCTAAGACGCAGTTTATCTTCATCATGTTCATACCACCAGTTAACATGATGATAATTAGCAGCCAATGCTCTTATTCGTTTAAAGAGAGAATTGTCTGGGCGTTAATTTTTACAAAAAGCAGTTATCATTATTTTGTTTGTTTGTTGAAGCTCTAGTTCTATACAGCGGCGCTATAAGAAGCAGTTTATCTTCATCCCGCTTTTGAACATGAGGATAATAAGCATGATAAGCGACCAATTCTTTAATTTGTGTAAAAGCCGAAAAGAAAAGAAATGTAGCTTTTTAACCAGACAGAAAAGGACCTGTCTCAAGATTATGAAACAAGCGCGTGATTTAGAATGACAATGAGAGAGAAGAAAAATCAATAATCGTCTCGCGCATGCAGGAGGTGACTTAATCCTTGTTCTTTGAAAGGGGCGAATTCTATACCTCTTTGACATGGCGAAAAGAAAAGAAAGACGCTTTTAGAAACTAGTAGATTGTATACATTTTTTAAAAGGTAGAATGAATTAACTAGAGCAGGATAAAAATGTTTCTCTATTATGAAGCTGTTTCAATCTGGTAAAAAGTAAACAGAAAAGAAAGATAGTTTATAAAAGAAGGAAAGACAACTCTGTCGAGATTATGAAACAGGTGCGTGATATAGAAGGAGAGAGAGAGAGAGAGAAAATCAATAATCATGTGTTAATTCTTAAGCTTCAAAAAGCGGCGAATTTTATTGCTCTTTCACAAGACAAAAAGTAAAAAAGTTAGCTTTATATTCAGACATCAACGATCTCTGTCAATATCGTGGTTGGCAAAGATTCGTCTATCAATAATTTTGCCATGCTTGAATGACTTTGCGACAATCGAATCCAAGCTTTGAAAAAAAAGCAAATAACATTGAAAGAAATCAAGTTTACATGATTAATTTAGAAAAAATATAATGAAATGAAAACCTCTCAAAGTTTAAACTATAATCTAAAACATTTCCCCGCACAAAATGACAGACTTATAAACCTTTTGACTATAGCTAGGTTATTCAACCTAAGAGTATACCGGCATATGAAAGGCTCAATGAAAAAAGCACGAAGTCGATGCGGGAAGCTTTTTCAGTGCTGTGAAACTACTTGATTTGCTACCCCTTAAAGCGTTAGAATTCATGGCTTAAATGAATTAAAATTCATGTTCTCATGAGAAGAGATGCTATAGAAACATAAGGACTAGTTTTTATTAGAATTAATAAACGGTTGCTAAGGGTTTTATTTTCAAATCTAGTTGACATTGCAAACGGAAAATGCTGCATGTCGGCAAAACGGAAGTCAACTTTGGAAGCGTGTTTCTCGAAGAAATACTTTTCCACAGTCATACTTTACTCAAGTTTCAAAAGCTATTATATCCACTAATACTCACTCTCTAGAGTTGAACTATATACCATATTAAAGCTTATGAAACGGAGAATAATAATCAATAATAAAATGAAATGTCAAAAAATGCGACTTCTGTCTCATTTTGACGTGATGGGTCACATATTTTTATATATATTTTGACATGCCAAAGTACTGACAATTGGAAACATTACAAATATTAAGGTGTATTACCATCCCGCCACCCCAGGGGTGCATCCAGGATTTTGTAAAAAATGGGACACACATTGCAGAAAATTCTCTGACAAGTTGAAAAAGGTCATTTCAGAGGCGGGGGGAGGGGGGTACAATCTTGAAGTTGTGTACTGAAGGTATGTCACTCTGTATCAAGGGGGGCATGGGCCAGAAGTGCCCCCTAAATCTGATACTGTCCCCTTCCACCCCATCCCCTCGAGCGATACCACTGCTTTTTCTCTCATTTTTTATCTTTCTCATTCCATTCTTACTGTGGCTTACCTTTCACACAAACTTTGCATTTAACATTTCTAGTAATGGAACCCCCGCCCCCCCCCCTCTTTGAATACTCTATGTAAAAGTATATCACATGACCATTATCACTAAAATGAGAATTCAAGTTAGAATTAAAAAGCTCTCAGAATATGTAAATGTTTAAGTCAAATGACTTTCCATCCCTTAACATGATAAAAGAGATGAACTAAATCCTTTTTTTTTTGTTTTGTTGTCTATTTAATAACAATAAATATCCATTCAAATAATAAGTTTATAATTTGAAGAAAAAAAAGAAGAAAGTCTTGAAAGTGCACATCCTTGCAGAGGTTTAGTGGTAAGTCAAATTTTCATATCACTTACTAGTATATCATTGAATGAATATTCGGTTTTTCTCACAAGTTCTCAAGCAATCTGCGTATCAACTGTTTCATTCTATTATACTGTTGAAATGGTAACCGACATAAATCAAATCTAGGTTTTGTTAAATTTCATTCAGCTGAAGGCACTTATTTTTTTAGAATTTCAGCAAATGCAATATTCCACCAAAAATCCTCCAAATCAGAAATCCTTGTTAGGGATATCTGTATTGTTTTATTCTGAATGAAATCCCCAACTTCATTACATGTATCCACTCGTGAGACTGCTGATCTAGCTAACAGGAATGAAGAGCTGTAGTGGTAATCCCTAAGTTTGTTGAATGAAAAGAGAAAATAGAATGAATTAAAAACTATTAAGGTCGTAAACAATAAGAAAGGGCTGCAATGTGCCAGATATGTATATATGCATGACTCAAACAGAGTGAATATTGCTTGATAAAAAAAAGCTATTTTACCCACATTCATTAAAATTGAGTTCTTTTATAAGCATGAAAATGGAAATGATGAATCCTTATAAAAATTACATAAAATTCCCATATTTGACTAAAAATTCTTCATTTTCAGGTCAGAGGGAAAGGAAATTACAATCTTTTCAAATAACTTGCTTCCTCTTCAAGTTGTGTACTATTGATATAGGTCTATTATATATTTTTTTATATTGATATATTTTTCAAAAACTTTTTTTTTTTTTTTTTTTTTTGGGGGGGGGTATTGCCAAATTTAATTATGCACATTAAAGGCCTACCTCTCCAATCTTGAGCACGCAGGTTAAGATATCTGCTCTTTGCTCATTTCTCCTGATTGTGTTTCTCAATATTCTTTCACCATCCATTGTATCATGCTGTGTAAAAAAAGGATAAATAAATAAATTTATAAGTACATGTGTAAATGAAAGTAATTTAGAGGTGCACAAGACATATTTCTAAGAAATACTTGTACTCCACTAATTCTGACTTTTTTGTGGATCTTCTCAAATATCTAAATACATCTAATTTAGATCATAGATCAAAGCTCAAAAGAGACTGTTTTCACAGATCTGAATGTATTGTGAATAAATGTGAAGTGTAATCTTCTCCTTCTTCTCCATGCTTACACACAATACTGGGCTTTGTTGGTAATGGTTTAAAATGTTTGCATAGTTTAAGGACAAGCTATTCAAAAATCAATGGCAACTAGTAAGGGTATCTGTAATATGCTTTTAACTAACACATTTAGGGACCCCTGGAAGCCCTAATTGCTTTTATAGTTCATTTCCTTGTTTCCTGTCAAATTACAATATTTATGATAATCCTAAAATGATTCGAACAAGTGAATGAGTAAATTACGCAATGCGTAATAAATGTCCCCGCCGGAAGTGCAGATCTGTGGAAATTAACTAGCCTGAACCTTAAAACTTCAGTGAAAAACTTTAGTGAATAAAATAATAATGTTACTGCATGCAAAAGAAGAGAATACCAACAATGCATGTATACAACTGAAATATAAAACATGAAAACATTATGAACCTTCAGCCATTTTGAATAAATTTGCATAAATTTGCATGAATAATGAATTTCAAAATTCTGTGTAGAAGTTTGGAAGCCCCCACCCAGCCCTATCAGATAAAACAATCGGATTCAAAATCCGATGTGAAATAGAGGAGAAGTAGCATTTTTCGTCACTTTTGAATAAATTTGCATGAATTTGCATAATTAATGAATTTCACGATTCTGTGTAGAAGTTTGGAAGCCCTCACCAAGCCCTATCAGATAAAACAATCAGAATCAAAATCGGCCAAGAAATGACGGAGAAGTAGCATTTTCTAACATTTGAGCACACACGGACAGACGGACGCACGGACGGACGGACGGACACACACACACACACACACACGCACACACGCACACACGAACGGAGCCCGTTTCATAGTCCCCTCGCGAACTTCGTTCGGCGGGGACAATTACATTATACTCAGCAAATGTTCTGTAAACTTACCTGTAATTTAGGAAGGATAAATTTCTCCTTGATCATGTATGGTCAATAGTTTGCAATATGTTTGAATAACATTTCTTGGGTTCCTTTTCATTTTGATCTGTTTAAAAAAAGGAAACAAAAATGAAAACAAAAGTTGTCACTTTTTTTTGTCTTTCTTTTTACCGTCATAGCATCATTGATAATAATTTTTTTTATCAGGCAAATAAATTCCAATCCATTATTTTTCATAGGCCAAATTTCAATAATCATCAACTATCTTATGTTTATTAAGGTGCATTCAAGCTACATAAGTTTCTTGGAAAGAAAAAAGAAACAGCCTCAGCAACAAAACTTTCTAGTGACGTGTGTCTGAAATTTTGAACAGGGATCCCTAAACTGGCTTTAACACCAGATTGAATTTTTGCCCCAAATACATTTGCCCCCCCCCCAAAAAAAAAATCAAAAAAAATCAGTGTATCAGACCCTAGTTAACTTACAGTCAGTTTAATTGACCAAATGGCATGAATTGAACCAAATATAGTAGATCCAAGTCTTTTAAGAACGAAAAAAAAGTCAGGCATGAAAGTGAAGTTGAACAGAGTTCTTATCAAACATGGTCAGAGATCTACTTTGACTTTTTTCCCCTAAGCACAGCTTCTTTAGCCCTAGCCGAGTCTACATCTACTCAAGATAGACTATCCTTCAGACTTCGGTTTATGGAATAAAATTTCAACAAATATTCAGAGTTCAAAATAGTAAACCTCGTGTAACATTAATGAATTTATATCTGCACTAATTTTGGTCTACATATCTTATCAAAATCATCAACATCGTAGAATCCCACCACACAGTCAGTTTCCAAATCTAAAGTTAACCGTAGACGTAGTCTCGTAGACTACGTTAGATCCAAGTCCAAGACCAAGTTGGACTAACGAATACGCTTGTGTGCAGCATAGATCTACAGATGAACAACATGAGGAAAAGCTTATGCAATATAGTCTATCATCATTCAAAGAGTTTACTGACGTTAGATCTGTTTAGATCTTCTTAGATCCAACTTGTTTGCATGTATTGAATTTTTGACGCTGTCGAAATAGCCACCGCGCCGGTGGCTGACACTGACCCGGGACTGCCTGGTAGCTGTCGTGAGCCGCAGCGTGTGAGGACAGCAATCTCCGTGTCAAACTACCTCTCGACGATAAATTTAGAACTGTAATTTCGAGAGA
The DNA here is from genome assembly GCA_025618425.1 of Heliocidaris tuberculata. Lineage (NCBI taxonomy): Eukaryota > Metazoa > Echinodermata > Echinoidea > Camarodonta > Echinometridae > Heliocidaris > Heliocidaris tuberculata. The sequence continues at coordinate 38,825,800 of CM046837.1, read as the reverse complement.
AAATTGTTTCAATCCTTTTTCAACACAACTCTTGTGAATCCTTTTGAAATGTAGATAAATTATCACAGATCACCTAGAATTGTACAAGTTATTTTTATTAATAAACTAAAATAATATACGAAATTTACTCATAATTTGACTTCTACTCACCTTGTACTTTTGAACTAACATCTCTCATTTCGTGCGGATGACGTCACTGCATATAATCTACATAATTAATAGGTCTTGAATTGACGAAGTTGAGGTCAAGTAAATTTTAATCGATACTATCGAATTATGTACATATTCATGACCTAGCATCCTATCAAAGTTTCACAATAAACTGACACGCACAAGAAATATGAATAATGCAACGTATCGGGTGCTTATATCGGGCTCTTCAAATGATCCGAAAGAGGCGGGGCCTAATTCCATTCGCGCAATGATTTCCGCGCGTGCTGCTTTCCGTCTAGTAAATCTATAATACGTCTATGATTTGGCTGCCCGCGCCATTTTCATTTTTTTGTATTACGTAACAATTAAGGCATTATATGAGTTGAGAAGCATATCAATCGAAAGGCCTTTTAATTCTCTATCATATATGTTACCAAAAACTGAAAATCGAAAATTATGTCAATTTTTGCGTTCGCGCCCTTCTGCCGGGCACACGACGAAGAATTGAAATCTGTCTCTATGAAACATAATTTTACGTTTTTATAAAAATCTATATTACGTTTTCTTCCTTGAGCTTGACAGCCTTTCCTGAATCCGACTTTGAATAAAAGTAGACATTGTTGATTGGATTCTGGTCCTTCTGCCCATAGTTGATTTTCACTACCTTTATGAGAGAAGGAAAGAAGCAGTAAAAAGTGCAGCATAAAAGATTGATTAATAAAAATGCTATTAAACTTTATCATAATAACCGTCGCTTTTGTTTATGTTTGTAAATCAGACAAAAAATGCTTGCTTTGCTATAAATATTGGTTCAGAAATAGATATAGGTCTTTTGTAAAATACCTCGAACGATTCCATCGATAGCGATAATTAACCAAATCGGTCCTGGATGGTAGTTTTCGTTATGCACGGCTGCGATGTAAAAACCAACCACCAATGCAAAAGTCGGGGTCAAAATTAAAGTTCCTTGTTTTTCTCATTTTGGAGATACTTCTATATGAAGGTAGAACCAAACCCCAAAATTTTCGTTTTTGGAAAACCAGCAATTTTAAAAATAGAAATCACGTGTTCACTGAATATTATGTCTTATCGTTCAGTTATGTATGGATAATTATGACCATGATGACATAGATCACATAAATTTAGTCTCTGAACTTCAATTGCACAGATTTTGCTTACGTTCATACATCCTCAATTTAACCAATAAAAGGGTAATCCTACAAGTTTAACAGTGTTTCTAGAGGGGAAAACAGTTCTGTCCTGCAGGACAGATAACTCCAACCTACATTCTCCTCTTACAGCTTTTACAAGTAATTAAAGAAAATGGATACCCCATTCTATTAAAGGGAAAGTTCACCCTGAAGATTACTTGAGTTTAAAAAATGCAGAAAAAATAAAGAAAAATATTGGCGAAGGTTTGGAGAAAATCCGTTAAAGAATAACGGAGTTATGGACTTTTGAAGTTTTGATTTTGTGACGTCACATGCGAGCAGCTCCTCCATTATGTAATGTGATAAATATTCCATAAAATACAGTTTTCTCAGAAAATTTAGAATATTTTCGTCTGTGCATTTGATATATTGTCAGAAATGCTATTCAATACTAGATTCTGAAAAGAAACAATATTAATTTATCGTGGAACGTAAAAAAAATGCGAATATATGGAATATTTATTACATGACCAATGGGCAGCTGCTCGCATGTGACGTCACGAATCCAAAACTTTAAATACTCATAACTCTTTTATTATTTGACCGATTTTCATCAAACCTTCGCCAATATTTTTCTTTATTTTTTCTGCATTTTTTAAACTCAAGTAATCTTCAGGGTGAACTTTCCCTTTAAAGGAAAACTAGACCAACCAAGAAGAACATAATTATTTTCTCCTATTCCATGACCTTAACCCACACTGCCTGTTCTACCTTGGACTGTCGCGCAACCTTTCAATAGACTAAGTTTGCGAATCGGTTGCGAGGTTGACTCGGGCAAGGCCAAGGTTGAACGAAAGTCGACATTTTGCAAACGTTTGTGTACAATACATCGCTGTGGTTTTGTTCTGTTTTCTAAATTGCTCTGACATGTTTGATTTGTATAATAACAACTTGCCTCATACTTTAGTAAATTACTGTGACATTATACAGCATAGGTACTCAACAAGGCAAAAGGAAAGTGGACAATACCAAAATTCAAAACGACGCAAGATCAATTTTCATTGTCTTTCATTGGTAGTGAATTTTGGAATAGATTACCTTTTAAAATCAGATTAACCAGGTCTAGAAGTAGGTTTCGGAATTCTGTTACGACACACTTGCTGAGTAAATCATAAATGAAAACGTTCATGCAAATAGTCTGTATATGTACAAGAAATGTATTTAACATCATTACTTTCTACTTTTTGTACTTCATTGTTAACTATTATTATTTTTAATTTTGGTAATAATTGAACTTTACCAAAATACTTGTTTTTTTTTCTGTTGTGGGTCAGGCTCGACTAGCACATGTGCTATTATCTGGCCCCCTTTACCAACCAATGCTTTTCTTCCTTTATATGTAAACATAAATGTATAAAAAAAAAATGTATTGTACTTAAATGTTGTTGGTGGTAATAGATCAAATCAAATCAAATCAAACATGTCTTTAACACTGCCAGTGGTGTATTCTAAGCCTGTTGCATGATCTTGCACGTCTTGATTTTTTTTTGAGATACATCTCAGAAACTATATATATATATGTATATATATTTATAAAATGGTTAAGTAGATCCTAATCAAATGATTGTCTGAGAGCCTACAGGTGATCAGGGATTTGTTTAGCCCAACACGTTATTTTGGAAGTGACAGGTCATTAGGAGAGTATAATGACCGTTCATTAGCCACTTAATGCAATACCGGGCGAACAACGCATTTTTGCTCCATATGAATTTCAATGCCCGCACTCAAACTTGGCGTTGCTTAGTGGGCAATCCAACCTTTATAAAGACCGATTTGTGTGAAAGCAGAAAAATAAGAGAAACAGGATGGTGAAAGGTTGAAATAAATCGGAGAGAAGAATAAGAAAGTTACTAGTATTTGAAAAATGAGATCACTTCATCTATGCAAATCTCAAATTGGCAATTCGCTGAATCGATTGTGACGTATTCACGGTCAACTCTCCCTTTTGAAATACACCAACATATCATTCAATTCTGGTTTTCTCCTGAGCGCTTTTTCCCTCTGGGCAGTACTCAAAATATATTGGAGATATCTCATTGTTTTAGGTCCTTCAAAAAGAAAAAAGATCGTACAAAGTCATACAATTTGGAAAAAATTGGCATTTTATTCATTTTGTATGTTGGAGCGAATGGGAAAGTTGACCACTGCTACATCACAGTGACCGTACCGATACGGCCAATTTGAAATTCCCATCTGTATAGTGACTACAACTTTAAAAAAAATAGAACTTTCTTATTGTTTTTCCGATTTTGTTCACACTTGCACTATCTGCTTCTCTAACTTTTCTGCTTTCACATATATCAAATTATTACAAACGTTGGATTGCCCTTTAAATACATTCGCATTTGTACAGAACTCCCGTAATATTTATGATGCTACTAGTATTAGGTCTATATCGGACGTTGTGTAGATCTGCTCTTATGGCGAGGTTTAACTTTGTTTCACTTTCCACTTGAAATTTGCTAGTCGTTGTTTTCAATAGGGAGGACAGGACCCTGATTTAAGTTATAGATCTGGATTTAGACGTTTTTACGTTGACTCGCAGGTTTTCTCTCGTTGGATGTTCCTTCTGATGAAAGTAATGTACAGGTACGTAAACTTTGATAATGATCTTGTTTACATTTTAAAAGCTATCTGAGATCTATTACTTTGAATTTGTTAGGAGATATATGGAAGTTATTGTAGAGTACTGTTACAGATGAGGGTGACTGATCAAAGGAGAAGGATCCATCTCAACATTTTATAAATAAAATAATGTTTGGGCGTAGGTATAATTATCCACCATGATAACTTTGAGTTATCTGGTGTTGATAAAAATTCTATACTAACGCCCTCACTGATGTGTATTATTTGTACAATATATATATATATATATATATATATATATATATATATGAGCCTGATCGGTTAGTCACGGATGGACATTTGACAAATTTTGAAAGTTTGAAGGCCTGTAGAAAATAAGTATTTAATTGAAGAGAACTACTTTATGTTTCATTGTGAAGGGCATCACTGAAGGAGATGAAACTTGATAAAATTTGGTTGCCATGGTCGCCTACTAAAATTATAATCCATAAAATATTAAATGTCACGGACGGACAAAATGCCTACTCTATACCGATTAGGCTCATACATATCATAAAGGCAACGAAATATGTAAGAAAAAAATAGTATATATATATATATATATATATATATATATATCATAAAAGCAACGAAATATACAAGGAAAAAACAATAAAAGATACGAAATAAAATACAAAAGATTTGATTTGAAATGTTAAAGTTTGTCTATCCAATACTGTGGAGAAATTAATTGCGTCTCAGAAACTTTAAATAATAGACCACCATACTCCTTTCTAATGGAATATTACTACAAATGTAGAACTATGCATCCGATTTGCCTAAGTTATAATAAAGTAATAGATATGCGGTTTTTATTTATTTACTTATTCGTTTCTTTTTTTATAGTCAACCTGCTCTTGATAATTATTTTTTTCTAAAATAAATATCAACAGCAGATATATTTTTTTTTCAAAAATAATGCTGCGTCTCAATTATCTTCAAAGTCCTTGAATAATTATCGGATAAAATAACTTTGAAATGACAAACATTTGGAATAAATATATCTACAGTATTATCTACAAAAATATATATCAACAACAGGTCGACTTTGCAAGATTTTCTCCATGCCTTTTGTACACACTGGCCCTATATTCATCGTGCGTTATACGCCGTTTTCGGTGTTTTTACCTGTGCTCGGTTTTTCCGAAGTTGTGTCTGACTGTTTATGTCAGAACTCTAAAAAGGTAATTTACCAGATGTTGTCGTCGCCATATTTCAACGCAACAATGCTATGCATTCCTATCCAACTAGAGATACCAACCATTTCCATCTCCCCCGAACTCGCACCGTTTTAGCAAACAAAACAGCACTTTTACCGAACCCGAATTCTGGAACAGCCTGAATACCAATTCTTTTAAACAAAAGCTCAGATGTTACATATTAAGTAAGTATGTATAAACATTGATGTCATGCTGGATCGTACAGGTGGTAATATAGACTTTGTTCGTGTTACACTCTCCTGCCTTTGTCATCTTCTTCTTCTTATTATCATTCGCCTTCTTTTTTTTTCTTTCCTCTATACTCTGACGTGTGTTCTCCTTGTACGTTTAGTGAATCTGATACATACTATTCCGTTTCGCTTTTTATTTCATATAATCATACATATCTATAGTGTTGCTCTATACGGGAGCCTAACCATTTACAAACTATGCTTTTTATTTAGGCTCCCCCATTTTACATTTTCTTTTTTGCCTGTCGTATCTACATCTCTCAACAATTTTTACCTATTTCCCGTACATTATACGTGATCTGAGTTATTTACCCGTATTGTATTGTAACCGACTCTTATCCTTGTAAAACCACATTTTTATTTTATGTAAATTTGGAGCAAATAAACTTCAAACAAACTTCAAGATTGAGCGTATATGTTTACCGCTACATATATTGGATGAATGAAAACAAGCAGAAAAATTAAATGAATGACCAACTCACCTGTACAACGAGGTCCTCCTTAAGATCAGCGTTTGCTCCACCAAATCCATCGATGATATCACTAGTCTACAAAGATATCGTAGCAAGTAAGAAAGCGAAATTCAAATTAATTAGTCATAAAACATTCTGCTCTTCCTCACTGGCGTAGTCAGACTTGTTGAACAGAGGGGCACAGACGGGGGGGGGGGGGGGTGACACACAAAATAAAAGAGTGACATAGTTACACACAACACACACACACACACACACGCACACACACGCGCGCGCGTAGGGGTAGTAGGGTAAAGCTCTTGACCCCTAAGTGCCGTGAATGACCCTTTTTTAAAGCATCGTTCAGTGCGAGGCGGTTTCTACAAAAGGCATGGAGAAAATGCTATACATTCCTATCGAACTAGTGGACAAACAATTTCCATCTCCCCCGAACTCGCACCGCTTTAGCAAACAAAACAGCACTTTTACCGAACCCGAATTCTGGAACAGCCTGAATACCAATTCTTTTAAACAAAAGCTCAGATGTTACATATTAAGTAAGTATGTATAAACGCTGATGTCATGCTGGATCGTACAAGTGGTAATATAGACTTTGTTCGTGTTACACTCTCCTGCCTTTGTCATCTTCTTCTTATTATTATTATTCGCCTTCTTTTTTTTTTCTTTCCTCTATACTCTGACGTGTGTTCTCCTTGTACGTTTATTGAATATGATACATACTATTCCGTTTCGCTTTTTATTTCATATAATCTTACATATCTATAGTGTTGCTCTATACGGGAGCCTAACCATTTACAAGCTATGCTTTTTATTTAGGCTCCCCCATTTTACATTTTCTTTTTTGCCTGTCGTATCCACATCTCTCGACAATTTTTACCTATTTCCCGTACATTATACGTGATCTGAGTTATTTACCCGTATTGTATTGTAACCGACTCTTATCCTTGTAAAACCACATTGTTATTTTATGTAAATTTGGAGCAAATAAACTTCAAACAAACTTCAAGATTGAGCGTATATGTTTACCGCTATATATATTGGATGAATGAAAACAAGCAGAAAAATTAAATGAATGACCAGCTGGATTCCTATCGAACTAGACAGACAAACAATTTCCATCTCCCCCGAGCTCGCACCGTTTTTTGCAAACAAAACAAGCACTTTGACTCGACCCAAATTCTGGAACAGCCTGAATGTGACGCGCCTGCGTGCGCCTGGGGAGGAAACTACGGATAACAAAGGTTCGCTATCGAAGACATTGAGACACAACCATGGCCTCCTCAGTTGTAATCTTTTATGGTCTGATTGTGACGGTATTGGGGGTTGTTCTGCTGGTCTTTTGATGTGAATGATTATGTCAGAGTTGGACGGAATGTTTGATTCGTGACAGATTGGGACCTTGTCCAGGAGTCGACAAACAAGCCGGTTTCTTGTCGAGGTAGTTGCATTTTTTATATCCCGTATTATACTGCGGTTGTGTACCATACGTACGTTGTTGTCTATTATGGGTGCATGTTCGGTGTGTGTGCTTTTCGCACGTGCAGCTGTAGTATTTCACAGGTTTGGTCCTACGACGGGTCACGCTCGATTTTTCGGGAATCTAGCCTTGGTTCAAGGCGCGGTGAATTTTGGATTTTTTTTTTTTATTACCGCTTTGTGAATTGTACTGCACATTCGTGCTTGTTCATAGTTGTTTGGGACTACGTTTTGTGTGGATTGGTCTATGTTGTGTACATGGGTACATTTGGCTAGTGATAGCTTGATTTCCTTTGGGAATTTGCCTTTATTTCAAGGTGTTTGGTAGACTAATTCAGTTTGGTATTGTAGTCTTTGGTAATTTCCACTATGGAAAAGGTACAGGGTTTTGTTGATGGACCCACTCCCGAGGTGTTGGAGCAGTTGAAGAAAGCAGAGTTGCTTGAAGCTGCTCGGATTTTAGGAATTCCTGTTGGTTCCTCGGATAGGAAGGCTGATATTCAGGATCTCATTCGGCGATTCTTAGTTCAGACAGATGTTTGGTCAGCCCCAGTTGCTACTGGTGAAGGGGAGGATGATGCTTCTGAATCCTCGGCTGAATCTAGTGCTTCTCAGTTAGGCCTTAAGACTCTTGAAACTCAGTTGAAGTTGAAGGAATTAGAACTTCGGACTAAAGAGGTTGAGTTGGAAATGAAGAGTATAGATTTGAAGTCTAAAGAATTAGAGATGAGGAATGGAAGTTCTCCAGTGAGGTTTGACGCTTGCCAGAATGTTCGGCTTGTCCCCAAGTTTGATGAGGGCAAGATGGAGGAGTTCTTCCAACATTTTGAAAAGGTTGCAGTAAATTTGGGCTGGGATAGATCTGTCTGGCCGACATTGGTCCAGAGTGCCCTTGTAGGTCGTGCCCAGGAGGTGTATGCCTCGTTGTCTGTCGAGCAAAGTGGGAGTTATGAGGAGCTCAAGAGATCCATTTTAAGAGCCTATGAGTTGGTGCCTGAAGCACACAGGCAGGCATTTCGCAATGTCAGGAAGAACGAGGAGGATACTTATGTGGACTTTGTTCGCCGGAAGGTTAGTCATTTCGACCGGTGGCTGACGTCAACTGGTGTAGACAGTTTTGACCAGTTGAAGGAACTCATACTGCTAGAGGAGTTGAAACGTTCTGTTTCACCCGATTTACGGCAGTATCTGGAAGAACGTGAGGTGAAAGATGTCAGGAAAGCGGCAGTGATTCTTGACGAATATGTGTTGACCCACAAGGGGGTCGAGAGGAATAAATTTCCCTTGAAAGGCAGTCAGGGTGTTGAGAAGAAAGGTCCTTCTAGGTGAGCCTCAAGACAATCCTGGCCCTTGTTTCTATTGTAAACAAGATGGGCATAGAATGTCGGAATGCAGTAAGCTCAAGAAAAAGAAAGAGAAGGAAGGTTTTGGTGCTAGGAAGGTGGTTCCTGATGCACTTGCAAGCATTCAGAGGGACAGTAGTGTGGTGTCTGACGAGTACAAACCTTTCGTGTCTGAAGGCTTTGTGAGTTTGACATGTGGTAGTGAGGAGGTTCCAGTGCGTATTCTTCGTGATACTGGGGCTACTCAGAGTTTCCTTTGTTCTGATGTGTTGCCTTTCTCTGATGATTCATCCGTGCATTCAGATGTTTTTCGTTAAGGGAATCGGTGGTATAGTTCAGGTGCCTCTGCATGGTGTCACCTTAACGTCAGATATTGTGTCAGGCGAGGTTGTTGTGGGAGTTTCACCTACCCTACCTGTTGAGGGAGTGTCATTGCTGTTGGGTAATGATATCGCAGGTGAGAAGGTCTCATCATATACAGTTAAATGTATGACTCCTATGTGTGATGAGAAAACGGAGCAGTTGGTTGAGGAAATGCCAGATGTATTTCCATCTTGTGTTTTGACCAGATCTATGGCTTCAAAGGTGGAGGAGGAGAAGAGAAAGTCAGAGCAGTCTTTGGAAAAGACTATTTCAGACGATGATGTCTGCTTGGAAGACAGTTTTTTCTGTCGATTGGATGATGGCAGTGTTTTCTGTCAGTTAGATGATGGCAAATCAACTGGAAAGAGTAGTGCAGTTCATCAGGTAGATGAAAGTGAGATAGGATTGAATAAAGATTCCTTGATAGATGCTCAGGGGAAGGATCCCTAGTTGGTAGGAATAAGGGATAGTGCTTTGTCTGAAGAAGAGGCTGTTAAAGAAAGTGTTTGTTTCTACAAAAAGGGAGATGTGTTGATGAGGAAATGGAAACCAATAGATGCCTCATTTGAGGAGGATTGGAGAGAAGTTCACCAGGTTGTTGTGCCGAAGGCATTTCGTAAGCAGATCCTTAGTGTTTCACATGATATTGGTCTGGGTGGGCACCTTGGTGTGAACAAAACTGTGCAAAGAATCTTAAAGCATTTCTTTTGGCCCGGGTTGAGACGTGATGTTTCTAATTTTTGTAGGTCATGTCATGTTTGCCAAATGGTTGGGAAACCAAATCAGAAGATCCCTCCAGCACCTTTGCGACCTATTCCTGCTTTCGATGAGCCATTCTCAACAGTGATAGTTGATTGTGTAGGTCCACTGCCAAAAACCAAGGCTGGACATGAGTATCTTCTCACTATGATGTGTGCGGCTACAAGATTTCCGGAAGCTGTACCACTTCGGAGAATTACGGCACAGAATGTTAGCAAGGCATTGGTCAAGTTCTTCACCTTGGTGGGTTTGCCGAAAATCATTCAGTCTGATCAGGGCTCGAACTTCACATCAAAGGTTTTCAGACAAGTGATGTCTCAGTTAGGAGTTGAACGCGTGAATTCGAGTGCCTACCACCCTGAGAGTCAAGGGGCCCTAGAACGATTCCATCAAACCCTGAAAAGTATGATGAGAACATACTGTTTTCAGTGTGAGAAAGAATGGGATGAAGGTCTTCCCCTGCTCTTGTTTGCTGTTCGTGAGTCGGTGCAAGACTCACTAGGCTTCAGGCCTTTCGAGCTTGTCTTTGGCCACTCAGTTCATGGGCCACGAAAGATCTTGAAAGAGAAGATGTTTGAGGACGAGAAGTGTGGACTACTTGATTATGTATCAAGGTTCCGAGAAAGATTGATTTGTTCTCGAGAACTTGCCACACAGCATATGAAGGAAGCACAGGCTGACATGAAGAAGGTGTTTGATCGTAAAGCTAAGGAGAGAAGCTTTGAACCTGGTTCGAAGGTGTTAGTCCTGTTGCCTATTCCAGGCAATTGCTTGCAAGCTCGGTACTCTGGTCCGTACCTTGTGGATAAGAAAGTCAGTGATGTTAATTACATCATTCACATCAACTTGCTCATAGAGTATGTAGAACGCAATAGGGATGGTGTAGAGAAGCCTGTTGCTAGTGTTGTTGTAGAGATGATGGTGACGACATCAATGTTCAGAGTGAAGTTGACTTTGAGTTGCCTGAATTAAGGTTGAAGAATTCTGAGGTACTGGCAAATCTGGGTGAAAGGTTGAGTCATCTTCCAGTGAGTGAGAGGGATTCATTGGAAAGTCTTATTCATGACCATAGCCACCTGTTTGGTGATGTTCCAGGTAGAACCAGTCTTGTAGAGCATGATGTTGACGTGGGGGACTCTCCTCCAGTCAAGCAACATCCTTACAGAGCAAATCCTTCAAAGATGGAACTTTTGAGGAAGGAAGTTGAATACATGAAGGTCAATGACATTATTGAACCAAGCAAAAGTCAATGGAGTTCTCCATGTGTGTTGGTACCAAAGAAGGATGGTACGTATAGGTTTTGTACTGACTACAGGGTGTTGAATTCTAAGACTAAGGCAGACTCATACCCCATACCTCGCATTGAAGACCTGATAGATCGAATAGGGAGTGCCAAATTTGTGTCAAAGTTCGACCTGCTAAAAGGGTACTGGCAAGTACCCCTATCATCAAGGGCCAGAGAGCTGTCTGCGTTCGTGACGCCTGAGGATCTCTACCAGTATAAGGTCATGCCATTCGGCATGAAGAATGCTCCCGCCACTTTTCAGAGGTTAATCAATGCAGTAACTTCTGGGCTAGAAGGATGTCAAGCCTACCTTGATGATATCGTGGTGTACAGCAATGAGTGGGAAGAGCACTTGCAGCGAATAAGGGCTCTATTCGACCGTCTCTCCAAGGCAAATCTAACTGTTAACCTAAAGAAGACTGAGTTCGCTCATGCACAGGTGTCGTTTCTAGGCCATGTCGTTGGGCTTGGAACTGTGCGTCCACTTGATGCCAAGGTGGAAGCCATCCTGAACTTCCCTGTTCCTGAAAACAAGCGGGCCCTGCGACGCTTCCTGGGGATGTCTGGATTCTACCGAAAATTCTGCAAGACCTTCGCTGATGTTGCAGCACCACTCACCAATATGCTGCGGAAGGGTGTGCCATACTCTTGGACTTCAACATGCCAAGTTGCGTTTGAACGACTGAAGTCAACGCTTGCGAGCACACCAGTCTTAGCAGCACCAGATTTTGACAGAGCTTTCATACTTGAAGTAGATGCTAGTGATGTTGGTGCAGGAAGTGTGTTGATCCAGGCGGATGATGCTGGCTTGGAACGCCCAGTGTGCTACATGTCGAAGAAGTTCAACAAACACCAGACAAGATACTCCACAGTAGAAAAAGAAACACTCCTTAATCCTGTCTCTGCAGTTCTTCGACGTCTACGTTAGCACTAACAAGTACCCAGTGACAGTTAAAACTGAGCACAACCCACTCACCTTCCTAACGAAGATGAAGAACAAAAACAGCAGGCTTATGAGGTGGTCTCTGATGCTACAAGAGTATGATCTGAACATTGAACACATTCGCGGAAAGGACAATATCATTGCTGACAATCTGTCCCGTGGATAGGTTGTTATTTGTAATGTTAACAAGTAACCAAGTTTATTGTACTTGGAAATGCAAAAATGTGTAAGTTATACTTTTTGCAGGTTTATGTTGTTTTTTTGGTTGTTTTTTTTAAAGAGTTGCAGGTAGTCTGGTTCAAAATCATAGACTGTCCAGGCAACAGAGTTTTACACTTGCATGACTCTTTATATAACAGTACATATTGTATTTCACATGGTCAAATGTAATTCAATTAAAGGGTACCTGAGGCCTGAAAAAATAATTTGTGTATAGTTAGCTTACACAAAATCAACCCCAGAAAACTTAACACGACATTCAACGGTGACAGGATACAGGAGATATTGATTTTTGAAAATAAAATATCCCCCAAAATTAATATAAATAAGACTTGAGCAAAGACTAGTCGATCGATCACGATAGCTCACCTAACGATATATCGATTCAGGAACGTCTTCATTTTCAATTTTCGATTCGATAAATGAATTTTGCGACTTATTTCTAATTTATTTGTTGTTTCATTTGGTCTGTAGATTCTTTGTAATTTATGCGCCAAACCAATTTTCTATTCGATTTAAACGTTTTGCGTTGAATACTTGATTCTTCTGTTGTTTTGTTTGGGTTGTAGATTCTCCATAAATTACGCGGCAACTGAATTTTCAGTTCGATAAAAACAGTTTGCGTTGTATACTTCATCCATTTGATGTTCTATTTGGGTTGTATATTATTCGTAAGTTACACACCAAATCAATTTTCGATTCGATAAATATATTTTGCGTCTTAGTTCTAATTTATTTGTTCTTTCGCTTGGTCTGTAGATTCTTTGTAATTTATGCGCCGAACCAATTTTCTATTCGATAAAAAAACATTTTGCGTTGATCCTTCATTCATTTCATATTTTATTTGGGTTGTATATTATTCCTAAGTTAAGCGCCAAATCAATTTTCGATTCGATAAATATATTTTGCGTCTTAGTTCTAATTTATTTGTTCTTTCGCTTGGTCTGTAGCTTCTTTGTAATTTATGCGCCGAACTAATTTTCTATTCGATATAAACATTTTGCGTTGTATACTTCATCCATTTGATGTTTTATTAGGATTGTATATTATTCCTAAGTTCAGCGCAAAATCAATTTTCGATTCGATAAATGTATTTTGCGTCTTAGTTCTCATTTATTAATTGTTTCGCTTGGTCTGTTGATGCTTTTTAATTTACGTGCCAAATCAATTTCCATCGATAAAAAAACATTTTGCGTTGATCCTTCATTCATTTCATATTTTATTTGGGTTGTATATTATTCCTAAGTTAAGCGCCAAATCAATTTTCGATTCGATAAATATATTTTGCGTCTTAGTTCTAATTTATTTGTTCTTTCGCTTGGTCTGTAGCTTCTTTGTAATTTATGCGCCGAACTAATTTTCTATTCGATATAAACATTTTGCGTTGTATACTTCATCCATTTGATGTTTTATTAGGATTGTATATAATTCATTAGTTACTTGCCAAATCAATTTCCATCCTCGATAAAAAAAAAACATTTTGCGTTGTATACTTCATTCATTTCATATTTTATTTGGGTTGTATATTATTCCTAAGTTAAGCGCCAAATCAATTTTCGACTCGATAAATATATTTTGCGTCTTAATAGTTCTAATTTATTAATTGTTTTGCTTGGTCTGTAGATTCTTTGTAATTTATGCGCCGAACCAATTTTCTATTCGATAAAAACATTTTGCGTTGTATACTTCATTCATTTTATATCTTATTTGGGTTGTATAATATTCCTAAGTTCAGCGCCAGATCAATTTTCGATTCGATAAATATATTTTGCGTTGTATACTTCATTCATTTCATATTTCATTTGGGTTGTATATTATTCCTAAGTTAAGCGCCAAATCAATTTTCGATTCGATAAATTTATTTTGCGTCTTAGTTCTAATTTATTAATTGTTTCGCTTGGTCTGTAGATTCTTTGTAATATATGCGCCGAACCAATTTTCTATTCGATAAAAACATTTTGCGTTGTATACTTCATTCATTTCATATTTTATTTGGGTTGTATATTATTCCTAAGTTAAGCGCCAAATCAATTTTCGATTCGATAAATTTATTTTGCGTCTTAGTTCTAATTTATTAATTGTTTCGCTTGGTATGTAGATTCTTTGTAATTTATGCGCCGAACCAATTTTCTATTCGATAAAAACATTTTGCGTTGTATACTTCATTCATTTCATATTTTATTTGGGTTGTATATTATTCCTAAGTTAAGCGCCAAATCAATTTTCGATTCGATAAATATATTTTGCGTCTTAGTTCTAATTTATTAATTGTTTCGCTTGGTCTGTAGATTCTTTGTAATATATGCGCCGAACCAATTTTCTATTCGATAAAAACATTTTGCGTTGTATACTTCATTCATTTTATATTTTATTTGGGTTGTATATTATTCCTAAGTTAAGCGCAAAATCAATTTTCGATTCGATAAATATATTTTGCGTCTTAGTTCTAATTTATTTGTTGTTTCGCTTGGTCTGTAGATTCTTTGTAATTTATGCGCCGAACCAAGTTTCTATATTCGATATAAACATTTTGCGTTGTATACTTCATCCATTTGATGTTTTATTAGGATTGTTTATTATTCATTAGCTACGTGCCAAATCAATTTCCATCGATAAAAAAAAATTTTGCGTTGATCCTTCATTCATTTTATATTTTATTTGGGTTGTATATTATTCCTAAGTTAAGCGCCAAATCAATTTTCGATTCGATAAATATATTTTGCGTTGTATACTTCATTCATCTGATGTTTTATTAGGATTGTATATTATTCCTAAGTTCAGCGCAAAATCAATTTTCGATTCGATAAATGTATTTTGCGTCTTAGTTCTCATTTATTAATTGTTTCGCTTGGTCTGTTGATGCTTTTTAATTTACGTGACAAATCAATTTCCATCGATAAAAAAACATTTTGCGTTGATCCTTCATTCATTTCATATTTTATTTGGGTTGTATATTATTCCTAAGTTAAGCGCCAAATCA
Organism: Heliocidaris tuberculata; assembly: GCA_025618425.1. NCBI lineage: Eukaryota > Metazoa > Echinodermata > Echinoidea > Camarodonta > Echinometridae > Heliocidaris > Heliocidaris tuberculata. Next base: position 38,810,520 of record CM046837.1, on the reverse strand, counting down.
ATTTTCGATTCGATAAATATATTTTGCGTCTTAGTTCTAATTTATTTGTTCTTTCGCTTGGTCTGTAGCTTCTTTGTAATTTATGCGCCGAACTAATTTTCTATTCGATATAAACATTTTGCGTTGTATACTTCATCCATTTGATGTTTTATTAGGATTGTATATAATTCATTAGTTACTTGCCAAATCAATTTCCATCCTCGATAAAAAAAAAAACATTTTGCGTTGTATACTTCATTCATTTCATATTTTATTTGGGTTGTATATTATTCCTAAGTTAAGCGCCAAATCAATTTTCGACTCGATAAATATATTTTGCGTCTTAGTTCTAATTTATTAATTGTTTCGCTTGGTCTGTAGATTCTTTGTAATATATGCGCCGAACCAATTTTCTATTCGATAAAAACATTTTGCGTTGTATACTTCATTCATTTCATATTTTATTTGGGTTGTATATTATTCCTAAGTTCAGCGCCAAATCAATTTTCGATTCGATAAATATATTTTGCGTTGTATACTTCATTCATTTCATATTTCATTTGGGTTGTATATTATTCCTAAGTTAAGCGCCAAATCAATTTTCGACTCGATAAATATATTTTGCGTCTTAGGTCTAATTTATTTGTTCTTTCGCTTGGTCTGTAGATTCTTTGTAATTTATGCGCCGAACTAATTTTCTATTCGATATTAACATTTTTGGGTTGTATACTTCATTCATTTGTTGTTTTATTTGGCTTGTAGATTTTCCATATTAAAGTTCCGCCCCAAATCAATTTTCGAGTGTTTGTCAGCCCCGGCGCTGTACATAGCAGACGACAACGCGATAATGCGATCGCGATAATGCGATCGCGATAATTCCACTATCGCGTCTTGGCGTTCGCCGAACGTGCACGCATAAAAAAAACGCACACGCATAGAAAACTACTCGCGCGGAACTCAACTCCAGTTGAGTTCCGCGCGTCGTTCGTTCACGCTGTCCTTTATTCTCTTCAAACTCCTTAACCGCTAACCTGTAGAATGCCGGGTAAAGTTATTTGGGGTTAATTTTATACACTCTAACTGTATACAAATTATTTTGTTTGACCTCAGAGACCCTTTAAGTTGATGTTTTAGTTGGTACAGAAAATTAAGACTAGTAGTGACAAATTTCAGGAAAAAAATACTGAATTTGTAAATTCTCACTGGGGGGCTTGTTTAGATTATAGTTAGGATGGAGAAACATGAACTATTGTCACATGAAGGTGAAAAAGAAAATGCACATGTGTATTTGTAAAGAAAATGTACAGAAAGAAAGTGCATAGAATAATTGTTATATTATTTGTTTTAGAGGGGTTTTTATTTTAATGATGTTTCTTCAGGAGGAAAAAAAGTGATTTGTACATGTCGTGTACATAATATATTCAACCAGAGGGAAAAGTTTGTTAAAAAAACAAGAAAGATGCTGATGATAGAGAGTACTAAGTACTTCAGTAAATGTATGAAAATACTTTTTGCATGTTGATTTTTGTATTAGATCTCATGCATGTCCTTGATTTATCTATTAGTTTAAAAGAAGCAAGTTGTGAATGGCATTATTTGCATTTATGAACAACAAAAGAAAAAGATCATTTACAATGTCAGACATTTGTGACATTGTCCGGTTAAGTCATGTTGTTATTACCTCAACATATTTCCAGGATTTATATCTAGGCGTGTGATCTTGAACCACATGTATACATGTAGGTGCATTATTTCCTACAGATGAATAAGATAATTATTAAGGTTTTCATATTTACATAGAGAAAAGTGTGTGTAGTTGGAAGGCAGAAATTTGATGTGTTTTATTTATGGCGATGATGTCTATTTTGTTATCGTCAGCTGTTCTGTTAAAGGGAAAGATATACCTATAGCACTTCATGCTTTGTATCTCTGTGTTTTGCCAGAAAGTTCTTTCATAACTTTCTGTTTAAAGGGGGGAGGTGTGACGCGCCTGCGTGCGCCTGGGGATGAAACTACGGATAATAAAGGTTCGCTATCGAAGACATTGAGACACAACCATGGCCTCCTCAGTTGTAATCTTTTATGGTCTGATTGTGACGGTATTGGGGGTTGTTCTGCTGGTCTTTTGATGTGAATGATTATGTCAGAGTTGGACGGAATGTTTGATTCGTGACACTGAATAATGAACTGGTTGAAAGCCCCTCTACCAATTATTAAAAAAACAAAGCTCAGGTGTTAGCTTTTAAGTAAGTATGTATAAATATTGATGTATTGCTGGATCATACAGGTGGTCATAATAGACTTTGTTCTTGTTACACTCTCCTGCCGTTGTCATTTTCTTCTACTTCATTATATTCTTCTTCTTCTTCTTCTTCTTCTACTTCTTTATCTTGCTGTTGTTGTTATTCTTCGTATATTTCGCCTTCTTTTCTTTACTCAGCATTTTGAACATTGTTCTCCTTTTAGTGAATCTGATATTACTATTCCGTTTCGCTTTTTAATGCATATTAATCAGACTTATTTTTAATGTTATTCTATACGGGAGCTTAATTACTTACAAGCTTTGTTTTTTTATTTAGGCTCACCACATTTTACTCTTTTTTTGCCTGCCATATAATATATGCCCCCCCCCCCGGCTAGAGTCAAGAGCAATTAACATTATAAACACTACAAACAATGTTTGCATATAAACATTTGTACTGTGCATAATTATATCCAGTTAAAACCGAAATATATGAATTCTTTATAAAATATATTTCACTGGGGAAAATAGCAGTTGATATAGTCTAGTTTTCAGTTGATTTGCTCACAGTAGCCTGTAAATGGGCTTCATCATTTCAGTGGGGTCCACTTTTTTGTTAAAGGGGTTAACATGCAGAAAATTATATTTTGTTTTAATTATCTTCATTTTGCAGGTTTCTTTTGACTTGTACTGGACGATTCAAATTTGGGTTGAAAATTTGACAAGAGAGGGGGTGCACATGATAGGTTACACCGCCACCCCCCCCCCCCCATCTCCCTTGGTGTACATGTATATAATCAGTGTATTATAAAGGCAATTATTCAAAAAATAAGAAGAAACAAGAAAAATTCTGCACTAAAAATAAACGAGCAAGCTAATGTCTAAAGGACGGTGGAGAAAAAAAAAGTTGATTTGCTCACAGTAACCTGTAAAAAGGCTTCATCAATGGGGGTCCACTTTTTTGTTAAAGGGGCTACCATTCATAAAATTATATTTTGTTTCAATCAATTAACTAATTTTTCAAGTTTCTTTTAACTTGAACTGGAAGATTTAAATTTGGGTAGAAAATTTGAAAAAAAAGAGTGGTTTACATTACAGGTTACACCGCCACCCCCCCCCCCCCCCCATCTGACTTGGAGTACATGTATAAGTGTATTGTAAAGGCAATTATTGAAATGATAAGAAAAACCAAGAAAAGTCATGTACTAAAAATAAATGAACAATCTATGTCTAAACAAAAATCAATCTAAAATGTAAAGTGCAGTGTGTTTACCTTCCATTTCTTTAGAAAATCCTCTGCATATTCGGAAGGAAGCAGGACCTCGTGTACAAACTTGTACATTTTGGTTTTGTCTCTCTTTCGGACATTTTCGAGGATTTCCCTCGCCTTCTCTAACTCCTTCTCTGTTGTGGACAGGATGCGTTCTACGATGCTGTCAGTCATGTATGTGAAAGCGTGCATGTCCTGTTTTATCAGGGTCTCAGTCATAGTCAGTTTGCTGACAGTGGAGAACAATGGTTTACACACATTACAGCTACTTTTCAGGTATTTTATAAAGATTTATCATTAAGACGAGAATTATTGAGAGAAGAATTGGAACAATTCAGACATCAGAAGCTTGAAATGGCAACAAATAGACTACGGCTTCGAGTAATGCAATTTGGGGAAAAACTGTCAAAATACTTTTTGAACCTAGAAAAACAAAGGATAGCTGAAAAACCCATTTGTAAACATTTGTGATGATAATGGTACAGTGTTGCAAGAACAAGAGGATATCTTGAAAGAAGTTGGTTCATATTATGAATGTTTATATAAATACCATGCAAATTGTGATGCAGAAGATCTTTTCTCTCATATAAGTGAAGAACATTTCCAAAGTCTCACAGAAGAAGAGTGTATTTCCTTAGAGGGAGAAATATCTTATAGTGAAATTGAATATGCATTAAAGAACATGAAAAATAATAAAGCTCCAGGACAAGATGGATTTACAGTAGAATTTTTCAAAGTTTTCTTTGAAGACTTAGGCTTACACATGGTGCATAGTATGAACTGTGCCTACACTTCTGGGAAATTATCTAACTCACAAAATATTGGTTTGATAACATTACTTCCTAAAGGTGACAAAGTGAGACACTTTATCAAAAACTGGAAACCAATTTCTTTGTTGAATGTTGTTTATAAAATACTATCTAGCTGTATTGCTAATAGACCTTAAAATGTATTACCTCACATTATCTACGCTAATCAAACAGGATTTTTGTCCGGACGATTTATTGGTGAAAATATTATAATTTTATATGACATAATTGCTTATACAGAAAAGGAAAGGGTTCCTGGTATGATTTTGTTAATTGATTTCGAAAAGGCCTTTGGTAGTGTATCTCATCACTTTTTGTTTAAAACTCTTTCCTTTTTTAAGTTGGGTAGATCTTTCATAAAGTGGATAGATATACTGTATAGTGATGCTTACTCTAGTGTTATGGTTAATGGACAAATAACATCTAGATTTCGCATAGAGAGGGGATGTAGACAAGGTGACCCACTTTCGCCTTACTTGTTTTTGTTATGCGCGGAAATTCTTGGGATGTTAATTTGAAATTCTCAGTTGGTGAAAGGAATTTCTGTCAGCTCGAAAGAATTTAAGATTCTTCAGTATGCAGATGACACAGTATTGTTTCTAGATGGAACAGCTGCTATTTTCCGTAATGTACTACATATTTTGGATTCATTCGGAAATTGTAGTGGGATGAAGATTAATATGCAAAAAACAAAAACAAATGCAATTTGGATTGGTGCCTCGAAATCTAAGAAGATATAGACCTAGAAGGAAGACAAGTGAATTTTGTGCATAATGACTTTTTTCGTTACCTTGGTACAGACTTTCATGTTGTTATTGACAAAATACCTGATTATAATTATGACAGAATTTTAGAAAAGTAAAATGCCAAATGATTTCTTGGATCAAACGGAACATTACGGTTCTGGGAAGAGCTACAGTTGTTAAATCATAATTGTTAACACAGTTTAAAAAATTGTGTATGTCAATTCCAACCCCTTCAGATAAGTTAATGAAAACCATACAAGTTAAGTTCTTTAATTTCATATGGAAGAATAAGCCGGATGAAATTAAAAGGAAACAGGTTGTTGGCACATATGAAGAAGGATGAAAATAGTAACGAATAATGTTCGTTCTGTTAAAAAAAGAGTTGAAAGACATTGTACATTCTTTTTATGAATGTGAGATCAGTAAATCAATCTGGTATGAAACATCAAAATGGATAAATGAAGGCTCTCAAGTACAGATAAATTTTAATTTAGAAAATATAATTGAAGAGAAGAGAAATGATGCTTTAAATTGCATAGTAACTTTGATTAAGCAACAACTGTTTGTACAAAAGCTTATTAACAAAATTCCGATTTTCGGTAGTATGAAGATAAAAAATTATTCAATATTATGAGGATGAGAGATATATTTATTCTATATCGGTTCTGTATAACAATTTTTTTTTACTTAATGGCAGTCACTTCGATTTTTGCTTGTTCAGACGAAAAAAAGAGAGAAATGTAAAAGTATTGTTTTATTTGAGTTTACGATATCAGTTTCATTGAGTTGTAAAATGTTGTTTATTTGACTCATAAAAATAGCCTACGGAGGGCTAAAAAGTTTGAAAAAAATAAGACGAGAATATATAAATGGATACAGGCAATGGTAATTTGTTGTTGAGACTGGGGGAGATGTAGGAGGGGGCTATTCCCCTCCCACGGTAGAGGCGGCGCTACGGGGATGGTGGGGGAGCTGGGGCACAGTGCCCCCTCCTATATTTGAATGTACCCCGAATGTGCCTTTTTTTCTTCCAAGTACTCCTTTTTTACTTCTGATAAGTGCTCGTCTCCTCTTGTAAAAAAATGGCTTATTCACCTGTAAATTTCCAATAATTATGCCTTATTATTATTATCATTATTATTATTATTATTATTATTATTATTATTATTATTATTATAATTATTATTACTATTATTATTATTTGGCAGCCTAGGGCAAGTCGGGGCAATAATGGTGAGCCAGAAGCACCCTTTACGTGACTGGCAAAAGCGTAATTAAAGTGCCAAGAGGGTATTATTTTTAATATTGGTATATTCATATCAATGCAATCTTCTTTCCAACATACATATTCAAGGTATATTCCAAACATAGGCGTTATATTTGCATTTGAAATGGCCCATTTTTCACAATGAATCTACCCATTTACTTATGTATATATATATATATATATATATACATATTTTAGAAGAATAAGAATCGCAGGCAAATTACAATACTTTCTTTACTTTCGTTTAGTACTATTAGTAACAAACTTAAATATCGAAAAGAAAAGGGGGACAGAAATACCTGTACTGAAGATGTTGTTGATTTTGTTTTCAAACAAAATACCTCCGGCAACCAAATAGAAATAACAATTTAACTTTTTTTCAAAATAATAATTACTTTATTGTAGGAAATAAGTAGACGGGATCAGAAAATTTCAGTTCATTAACTTTAATCAAGGGCGGATCCAGGTTTTTGTAAAAGGGGGCACACAAATCTCCGAAAATTTTCTGACAAGCAAAAAAACAAAAAAAAAATGGTTTCAGATATTTCTGGTCCAGTTGTCTCCAGAATTCTCTGACAAACCAACAACAACAACAAAAAAAAAAAGAAAAAGAAAAAAAAAGAGGAAAATCCGCCACTGACTTTAATAATAAACTAAAAAAAATAAATTGTAGCATTCGTGGAGGTCACCATTACCCCAGTGTTTGAAAGTCGTACTGCCATCGACTATCAATTTTCACTTATTTCTCACTTCTTTTCTAGTCAATTTCCGTTGGCGACTACGTTTATTACATAAACCATTGGTTATTGGCTCCCTTGTGTTTTTTTTGTTCATGATTATACCTTTAAAATACCCTATTTTTACCTCCCATCCTTGGCAGGGAAGATCCTGAAGCATTTCTCACCATGGCCATCTGTCGCGTCTTCAGCCTTTTCAAAGGCGTCCATAATCCTAGAAGATGAGTATATTGAAGAGTAATAAATGATCCAGTGGGGATGGGGAAGGGGGTGGGGGGGGGGGTGCTTGGAGGCCTCTCCTTTGACAGGCCTTGACCAGTTTTATACACCAACTTCATGAAAATCGAAAGTACCGATACGGAGTCGGGTGAAGTTTTTTTAATCTCGCGTCAACCTAAAAATTTGAAATTTCATTTTTTTTCTTCTTTGTCCAGGACGAATGAGAAACCGAATGTCCTTACGTTTTTCTAAGCCCGTTCTATTTTTTTCTTCTTCACAGCTGCGTTCTTTTTGCCATTCTTAAGATCCAGCAAACTTTTCAATTACGTCTGCATGTCCAAAACTATCGCGTCGATGGAACAACTACGGCATGCACCCCTACCTAGAATTGCAATTATATCAATATATTTTAAAAACATATAAATTCTTACATGTGCTCAATGATAGTAGACACTCTGTGCTGGTAGGCCTTTCTGTGGAGCATGTAGCGATCTTTGAACATCTGGTACAAATTTTCCGCTTCCTACAAGGGTAATAACATAGTATACAGAATATAATGTAATTGTAAAGTCTTCCAGGAGAGAAGTTCCACAATTCTTGCAATATTTCCCTACAGACAGGTAGAAGTAATTACGAATTTGCTCACGATTTGACATTTTATCGGGTGGTGAAATTTCCCCCAAGAATATAGTCAATTGATATCCATTATATTTACCGCCCCCCCCCCCTTCGATCGAGCGGATTGTACGCATGTTAATGCATTTATGACGCTCGAGAAATGTTTGAATTCTCTACTTGATCAGCCCCCTCATTTTGTTTGCTTTGTTTTGTTTTGTTTTGTTTTTTTTTTTTGATAATTACTCCACTACTGCTCAATGTCATAGGACTATAATCTAATGTCTGCTAAAAGTATACGTCGCTTTAAATCATGTAGAGACTCGTCTGATTGCTTCATGTAACTGAAAAGGTGATTTTTACACTATTAACGATTAGATGAGATTAAGCTTGCTGCAAGACTCCAAATCTTCTAAAGACCGGCTGTGTGCTTGTAGAAGAGTGTAGCCTCACGATGACCTCACCCACCAGGTAATTTTTATAGGATGTGTAAAAACAACCAAAACATTGTTAAAAATACTCGTATCCGGACAACTACCCCTGGACAATTACCCCCCGGACAACCACCCCCCGGAAAACCACCCCCTGGACGACTACCCCCCTAGGACAACTACCCCCCCCAGGACAACTACCCCCTAGGACAACTACCCCCCAGGACAACTACCCCCAGGACAATTAGTTGTCCTGGGGGGGGGGGGGTAGATGTCCTAGGGGGAGTAGTCGTCCAGGGGGTGATTTTCCGGGGGGTAGTTGTCCGGGGGTAGTTGTCTAGGGGGTAGTTGTCCTAGAATAAAAAATACTATCAACAGACAGACTGTGAAAATGATTACCTCGTCTCTGAAGCATAATATTCGCCTGCCATCGTCTAGTTGAATCACTCTTACAAATTTCATGCATCTTTTGGAATCAAATCTGTTGGTTATTCCGAGTTGGTGGCAGTCCCTGGCAAGATAGTCGAATTTGTCCACATCAATACCAGTCGACTTGTCAGTGACTATTTGGTAGAGAAATCGCTTCTCTGCAGCCTGCAATAAGAATTTTTGGTAAATTTACTGAAATTTTCTCGTAAGTATGGTTAACCAAAAATAAGTTTTTTGTAGAAAGAAAATAATGATAAAAATCCTTCTACCTCATCTTGAAAATTATGACCAAGTCTCGTGTATATAGGTGACCATGTATATGTGCCTGAAGAATTCCTAAGGGTGAAACATTGTAACATAATTTTTATTTCTATCTTGTCCACTGTCGTAGCCAGGTTTTTTCAATAGGGGGGGGGGGGGAACGTGGAGGATCCAACCGCGTAGCCAGGATTTCATTTTAGGGGGTTGGGGTTGGGTTGTGAGAACGCGAAGCGTGCGAAATTGGTGATGAGCACGCAAAGCGTGCTTCCAAGGGGGGGGGGGTGCAGGGAGGGGGGGGGAGTCCCCCCCCCCCTCCCGTGCGAAGCGCAAAAGCTCTGACGTTTTATAGCAAATTTGAGAGAAAGATAACGGCTCGCAGCACCTTTTCTTTCAGGCGGAAAGTTAGTTCGACGCCCGGATTGCTTTTCAATTATTTGGAAGCAATACTGCACTGTATGTAACAGGGGTGGGTGCAGGGTGGGTGAGTTTCCCCCCTCCCGCGCAAAGCGCGAAAGCTCTGACGTTTTATCGCAAATTTGAGAGAAAGATAACGGCTCGTAGCACCTTTTTTTAGGCAGAAAGTTAGTTCGACGCCCGGACTGCTTTTCAATTATTTGGACGCAATAATGCACTCTAACAGGGGTGGGTGCAGGAAGGGGGGGGGGGGGGGAAGGGGACTTCCCCCCCCCCGCCTCCCCCGCGAAGTGCCAAAACTCTGACGTTTTAACAAATTTTAGAGCAAGATAACAGCTCGTAGCAAACAATTGTTTTAGGCGGAAAGTTATAGTTCGACGCCCAGATTGCTTTTCAGTAATTTGGACGCAATATTTTATTGTATGTAATAGGTGTGGGTAAAGGGAGAGGGGAGTTATTTCCCCCTTCCCGTGTGAGCCGGGCTTTAAGCCCAGCTCACATGAGGCGTTAGTTCTTTCGCGTCGGTCACTCCAACTATTGTTGAATTCGATAGAATTCATGCTGCATTGGCCTGGCAAGTATACGAAGCTCTATCCTTCTTTCTCCATTCACTGGATTTGTATTATTAGATTCGCTTGTTTTTCGCTAGTAAAATCTCGATTTCGCCTCTGCTCATAACTAGAGTCTCGAGCGCAGCTTTTATGCATATCCAGTGAACGAAAAAAGAACGCTAGAGCTTAGTATGCGCCAATATTAATATTGTTGATTATGTTTAAACATGTAAATGTATATTGGCATCTGCATTAATAATAATAATAATAATAATGGTGGCTTCTTATTAAGCGCTTAAGTCCATCACGTATGATGCTCATGGCGCTTTACAAAATACACATATACCAAATAGAGTACAACAATATATACAACAGTACTTTTCATTAAACGAAGAGCATAATATAACATACTAAATCTGAATTATTGTTACTACGACAGCTTTATGAAATACACGTACATCAGAGATTAACTTAAGGAACAAAAGAAAATTAACATAAGATAAAGAACAAAATACAATTAAATTGATTATAATCCTAGTGCGATTAAAGAGGTTGACTTAAGGGAGCAAAATCAAGGTACAAGGAAAATAGGGAGCAAATGGCAATTTAATGATTTGAATTACTTGCGATTAACTTAAGGCTTATTTAAGATTAACTGTAAAGATACAAGGGTAAATTAACGTAAGGTACAGAATAAATTTCATTTCAATGAATCAGAATAACTAAGAGAACAGATATGTTTTGAGTAGTTGTTTAAATGAAGTAGTTGAGGACGCCTGGCGAAGAAGAAGGGGAAGATTGTTCCAGAGAGAGGGGCCTGCGTGGGAGAAGCTGTGGTCACCCCAAGCGTGTCGGGATCGGGGAACTTGAAGTAGTGAAGAGTCTGATGATCTAAGTCTGCGAGGGGGTTCATATGCCTGTATTGAGTTCTGTAGATAGAGAGGTGAGGAGCCATGGACTGTGTGGTAGACCAGCAACAGAACTTTGAAGGTGATTCGCTTTTCAATGGGTAGCCAGTGAAGGGATTGAAGAACGGGTGTTATGTGACAGGCTTTCTTGGTGAGGGTTACCAGTCTAGCTGCAGAGTTCTGAAGACGTTGAAGTTTAAATAGCTGTTGTTGTGAAAGGCCAAGAAAGAGGGAGTTGCAGAAATCCAGACGAGAAGAGATAAGAGCGTGGACTAGTTGTTCAGTTGCATTTCGGGTCAGGTACTTGCGGACAAAGCTAAGGTTGCGGAGCTGGTATCTTATAGATCTTGATATATGAGAAACATGATCATTGAAGGACATATTGGTATCGAAGATAACACCAAGATTGCGAGCTTTGGGAGATGGGTAGATGCTGTTGTTGCCTACTTGGATGCAAAAGTCCTTCATATCTAGTTTGCTGAGCATTTGCTTTGAGCCCAAGACAATTACCTCTGACTTCTGATGATTGAGTTTCAGACCAGATGCATCCATCCATCCGTTAATGTCTTTGATGCATGCCTCAAGTTGCTTTGCAGCCAATGACATTGTAGTGTAGGTTGGAGGAAAAGATACATACAGCTGCATATCATCTGCATAACAGTGGTATTTGATGTTGTGCGCCTTGATGATACTACCCACAGGCTGGAGATAGAGCGAAAATAAGAGGGGGCCTCCAACTGATCCTTGTGGGACACCAAAGGTAAGATGGCTTGCTTGAGACAAGACATCACTGATGCTCACACACTGACGGCGATTTGTCAGATAGGATGTAAACCAACGCAGGGCTGTTCCACTGACTCCCAAGGAACTAAGCTGGTCAAGCAGAATCCGGTGGTCCACTGTATCGAATGCTGATGACATGTCAAGTAGGACAAGAGCTGTGACATTACCCTTATTGGCTGATGACCTTGAAATGATTTTGTGAACCTCATCTTCAGAAGCAGGAGTGAGAGTGTCTAACACTGCAGTAGTTTGACGAGTCACTGGTGGTTGTCTAACTTCTGGCAGACTGGCACGAATAGCTTCTATCTTATCAGTGAAGAACAGGCTGAATCGAGATGCCAGATCCTTAGCAGAAACATTTGTCGGAAGAGGGGATTTCTGCTTTCTGTTCATAAGGTCACTTGCAATTCTGAAAAGTCGTTTTGAGTCACCAGAGGAGTCCTTAATTCGTTGTAAGTTGTACTCCTTCTTTGCTGCACGAATTAATGACTGAACTCGCAGACATTGCTGGCGATACAGTTGTCGGTGTATTTCAAGCTTGGAGGATCTCCATTTCCTTTCAAGCTGCCTACGTAGGAATTTTCCTTCTGCAATTGTCTGCGTGTACCACTGAGTGTTTGGACGAACAGTCACTGAACGCTCTTTGGTAGGAGCATGCAAATTTAAAGCAGCCATCAGAGTTGAGTTGTAGTTGCTGACAGCAAGGCTAGCATTGCTCACCATGCACTTCTCCGTCAGAGAGGCTTCATCCAAATCTTCAATGAAGCAGCTTGGCTGTATAGACTGGATGTTCCGTGACACAACAGACTTTCTGGAAGTTTGCTGACTTGCTATGTGCAGATTACAAGTAATGGCGGAGTGGTCAGAAATGCCATTGATGACGTTGATGTCGGAAAGCATTATGGTGTCAGTCTCTTTCCTTGAGATTAACAAGTCCAGAGTATGGCCACGTGTATGGGTAGCGCCATCTATTGTTGAGATGGTTAAGCGTCTATTCATCATGGCTGAATAATGGCGTGGTGGCAGCGTAAGGATCACGTTCCCGCTCCTGAAAGTCTGAGGGAGAAATCTAGCTCCATCCTAGCCTTGTCCGTGGTATGTTTGAGACACTAGTAGCAGGTATTGCAGTCAGCAGTCCCCATCACTTGGTCCCACACACCGTAGATTGCAATCAGTGTTGTGAGGCGTCGACGCAGTGATGCCAACCTCCGACCAGTGTATGCCATGCCCCCCCCCCTCCCTTATTCTTCTACCATCTCAAGGTGTGACAGAGGTAGGTCTACCCTTGCAGATATGAAAGGCGTATTCCGGATAGCAAATTTTGCTTTGCCGTAGCGCCAGCGAGGACCTGTCCCGGGTTCTTGCCCAGCCTGGACCTGCACTCTTACTGAGATGCCGCTCATCATCTTCGGCGTTCCATCCGGTCTTTTCAGCAGCCTTGGGAGCCTTGTCTTGTCGTCCCTCTGTCTGTAACACATCCACGTCGTCATTTCCCTGTGCCTGCTCATCTAGACCCTGCTTTTCGCGAGCTCGTCTCATTGACCCTGCCCAGGTCTGTCGACGATGCTGTTGATGCAGACGACTTGAGTTCAGATAGTCAGATTGTCCAGCACTTCACTTCTCTTCACACACGTTGCTATAACAGCCTCTAGTCATCATGCATGCTCTCCATCCACATCTGTAGTTCTTCATCAGCTTGCTAGTATGCGAGTTCAACCATGTGCGTTCTTTAATCTAGCCTAGCCCATGATGTACAGTTTATTCCCAGTAGCCGTTATACCGCTCGAACGTTAGTGCCAGTGTGTTTGACTATTTGAACCTCATCTTTTTCTTTTATTCTGTATTCTCACTAGTTGTGTATTTTTTCCTATTATCATGTCTAGTGTGTCAATTATTTTTGTGTGTATGGTTGTTCAGTGCCTTATTCATTTTTGTAGGGTCTATCTGTAGTAGATATGGACATAGGGTCTACTATTCATTTTTGTTCCCTGGTTTCTCAGTCTCACTCTCACCTTATTTCTTCCTGTGCATAATGTATTTTTCCTTAATTCCTTTTCCCCCATTCATTCACAAATAACAGGTTGGGGAAATGATGAATATCTGTATTAGGAATGATTATGATGTACTAATAGTTCCAAGTTAGAGAGTATAAAGGATTTCAGAATTGCTTAGTTTTGATGTGAAGGAAGATGATACTGGGGTAATATTGTTAGTTTGTTTGGATTAAAGCAGAAGAAGAAGAAGTGAGATTGTTTTGTAAAGTCCAGGTCTAATAAGGGAATGGTTGAATAATGGAAATAAAGAGATGGGTCTGAGAAAATGAGAAGTTTGTAGAATAAGTTGGATTTTTATACGTATGTGTATCACTGATAAAGATATGGAAGTATGGAAAGACTGTTGCAATCTTTAGTTATGTAAATAGCTGGATTTTAAGTAATATATACTAGGAAGGTTTTTTGGTATAATCACAAAGATTAGGAAGTACAAGTAGGTGTCCACTGAACAGAATCTTTAAGAAAATATTTTATTATTTTGATTTGGCACGATTTGTGTCTGAGCTATTGTTGATGGCTGTGACCTTACTGATTTTAAATTATGCTGGTTTTTCAATATGGTGACAGTTTATTCTCAAACAGGTTTGATACTTGATATTAGTGAAGTGAAGCATTATTTGCTATCTATGTTTCAGTATTCATGTCTTTTAATGGTTTAATTAGTAGACAATGATATTGTACCATTGCTACTCATGGTTATTAATGCATATCATAGCATCACAGGTATTTGCCTCTTTATAGGTCCAACTACTGTAATTTTCGTATCTGTGATACCTTTGAGCTCTTTAAGGCTCAATGTGTATTACTCTATGGGTTTCTGTTTCACTCAGATCACTACCTTGATTTGATCTAGCTCAATTCTATACAGTATACTGAATTATGTTTTGAACATAAAATACTACAGTGTATTGAATATGTGGTATATGTAGTCATGAACCATGTTATTGAATTGTTTTTCATGTATTGGTTTCACAGTTCTGGGCTACCATAGGGATATATGTGTTTCTTTTTAGGCCTCTGTTTTTGGTTTTTATTTCAATTGTATTTTTAATGATTTTCATATCAGTCAAATTGCCAGCAGGATATGGCAGTGTGATTTATATGGCACGTGTGTGCTGTGGTCATGTTTGTTTTTATATAACATACAGTGTTATCATGTTGGTCCAAAATGATGTTAATTGGTTTGGATTATTTAATGCCATGTCCAATGGATACAAGGATGGGAATGGATAAACCGGTCAGTAGTTGTTATTTATATTAACGACTTTGGTCTATGACGATTATAAAGAAAGGGACTAATTTGGTATATGGTATATGAGTTCAGACGAATAGTTTGGGGGTATGGGGATTGGCTAGAAAGACAGATATATGTCAATCAGGATGTAGTACATGTATTTGAAATTGATTGGAATGTTAAATGAAGGCAATCACAGAGTATAGTTTTAATTTGTGACAGTTATAAATGAATAGAGAAATATTTGTTTGTCAAATTTATAGTTTATGTACAAGTAGATTGGATGGACAACTAAGTTTGATAACAGAAATTAGATGTTGTCTCTTAGGATTATTAAATACAGAAAGTTGTCAAATAGGTTGTCTTATGGGAAACGGTTGGAATGTTGACTGAAGTCGGTTGCCAATTGCAGGCATATCGCTCTGTTTGGTAAGTTTGATAAAATGATTAATACATTGAATGAACGTATAGTGTTATTAATGTACCCTTAAGGTATGTGATCTCGGATTGTTTCTAAATTTTTATTATCTTGTGATTTTGTGGCTGTTTGTATCTAGACAGTGTATTTGCTACTCATGAAGGAAAGAGGAAAGAAGAAAGAAATAAGCCACGCCAATATTAACATTGTTGATTATGTTTAAACATGTAAATGTATGTTGGGATCTGCATGGGCGCCATCTATTGTTGAGATGGTTAAGCGTCTATTCATCATGGCTGAATAAAGACCCTGCTGCACTGTTCAACCGATGTCTCAAATCGTGTGGTGTTTGTCTCAATAATAGAGATGATTTCCAGGCCAATCGCACGCGTCGGTTGTTCTCTTGTAGCATGAATTCTGTCGTATTGAACAATAGTTGGAGTGATCGACACGAGTGCACCCACGTCTTGTAAAAGCCGGGCTTTATGGCTCTTCCACATGTACCGCTGTATTTTATTATTATCATTATGTAAATGAATGGCAAATGCGCGCAAAAAGCCCTAGGCGTAATCATAACTGAGCATCTACTTTGTAAAACCTCGTCTAAATTCCTCTTCCCCAAGTGACTTCTACTTACCACGTTATTTTCATCATCCTTTACCCCTTGAATCATTCTTTTGATTTCCAATATATCGCTATCGTTCAAATCTTCATTCTTCAGATTGTTCTGCTCGATCAAGTGATCAAACATCAGGACAGACAGGTCTTCGTTCTGCATTGAAAAGAAACACAAATACATATGACTTTACCTGTGGTATTTCATTTTGTTTACTTTATATCCTTTTTTTCTGCTAAAGTCACCGTGTAATGTCTACAAACTTCTTTGACCATAATAAATGGGATTTCCCTCATGATGCCAATGATGAACTGACTGAAAAACGAAAGAAACCAATAGATCAAAAGGCGGAGCCAGGATTGTCAGAAGGGGTAGTGGATGGGGACGAAATGCATGAAAATTGACAAGGCCCACGTTCTTTCCATGGGAATAAGCTTAGTGCCTTTAGCAAATATCCATTAATTTTTTATTTTTTTTAATAAAAAGAACTTTATCCTTCATGATGGAATACCGAATAATATAACTGGCCCTTTTTAAGGAGGGACAACAGGGCATTTTACCCCTCCTGATACAAACCAAGCAAAAAATACAGCCACATTTTTATATAGAGCCTACTTGTAGTTAGCAGGCTAGGGAATAATTTGTAAGTCTATATTTTGCTCTTGGAAATGCACGAAATAATTAGAGACATATTCTCAAAAGACGTACTGCTAGGTCGCATCGCGACCTCGCAAAACTGGGGTGTTTAATACGTTTTGTAGAACTGTTTCTAGAATGTAGGCATTCTAACTGGTCAAATTACCCCACGTGACCGTGCATTTTTTTCCCTACCGTCATGACCAAGCATTAAATATCAGCGTATGCGTGTCTCTGGAACGTACAAAGTTCAAAATAATGAATTTGACAATGAATGAATTGACAATGACAATGAATTTAAATTCTTTGGCATTCATTGTAAACAGGCAGACCCAACTCCGGAAAACAGAGCACAGGTATATACTCCGAAAACGGCGTATGAATATAGAGCCCTCATCGTTCAGTGCGAGGCAGTGTGTACAAAAGGCACGGGGAAAATCTTGCAAAGTCAACCAGGAAACGATATGTAATTTTTAAAAAATAATGCCGTGTGCCAATTATATTCAAAATCCTTTAACGATTCGTCATATTAAATGACTTTCAAATGACAAACGTTTGAAATAAATATATCCGCAGCATTATTTTTTAAAAAATAGATTATTACTAGCAGGTCGACACTGCACGATTTTCCCCATGTCTTTTGTACACACTGTCTCGCACTGAACGATGAGGGCTCTATATTCATTTTGCTCCACACGCCGTTTTTGAAGTATATACCTGTGCTCGGTTTTCCAGAGTTGGGTCTGACTGGTAAAATTTATTCATTT
Source organism: Heliocidaris tuberculata (assembly GCA_025618425.1). NCBI lineage: Eukaryota > Metazoa > Echinodermata > Echinoidea > Camarodonta > Echinometridae > Heliocidaris > Heliocidaris tuberculata. The sequence continues at coordinate 38,793,134 of CM046837.1, read as the reverse complement.
ATTCATTCCTTCCTTATTTAATTCATTGTCAATTCAGTCAATGTTTGGCTCGCTTATGTGATGTCATCAAAGAAAACAAATGGCGGCCTCCATGACGGTGCGACTTTTTGCATTTAAAATCTGGTTTGTAACCAATTTGTTGACTTTATTATGTTTATATTCATTGTAGACTCGTTTTTATAAAACGAATTATTCGTGTTTTGTGGCTCGTACGTAACTGATATGTACTGCACTCGATTCTAGGACAACTACCCCCTAGACAACTACCCCCCGGACAACTACCCCCCAGGAAAACCACCCCCTGGACGACTACCCCCCTAGGACATCTACCCCCCAGGACAACTACCCCCCAGGACAACTACCCCCCAGGACAATTACCCCCAGGACAACTACCCCCCAGAACAATTACCCCCCAGGACAACTACCCCCCAGGACAATTACCCCCAGGACAATTTTTCCGGGGGTAGCTGTCCAGGGGGTAGTTGTTCGGGGGGGGTAGTTGTCCGGGGGGTAATTGTCCTGGGGGGTAGTTGTCCTAGGAGGTAATTGTCCTGGGGGGTAGTTGTCCTGGGGGGTAATTGTCCTGGGGGGTAGTTGTCCTGGGGGGTAGTTGTCCTAGGGGGGTAGTCGTCCAGGGGGTGGTTTTCCGGGGGTGGTTGTCCGGGGGGTAATTGTCCAGGGGGTAGTTGTCCGGATACGACTGCACTCACTTAAATCACAGTGAGACGGATAAAGAACGAGACTTGTGACTTAACATTAGTGCAGTGCACATTCACTAATGCACTTGCAAACATGATTTATTTGTATGATGATTCTTGAAAATTTAGGACAAGGGAAAAAAGGGGCCAACGGATCCATGAATTTCCCCATTAATGAAGCCAGGGTGACCGTTATAGTGTAGCATAAAGTGACTTCTCTAAAAAATGAAAACAGAATTAAAAGAATCACCAAACAACCAAATCAATATTTAAAGAGGCTAGAGTGGAAAACCGCAAAAAAGGAAACGCCACGAAATATTTACATGCTCGCTTCGCTCGCTGGTACAAAATGGTTGCTCTTATAGAGAGGTATTAAAGCTTTTTAATTCATCCATTCCAGATTATTCCCCTTTTTCCCAGTAATTATTTGGGAGATGCTCCCATCTTCCGATTAAGCAAACCAAAGCCCCGGCTAAGATGTGTTTCTCTGCTGAACTAAGTGATTTCCTTACTGTCTCACATCTTGTCATATGTTTTGCTGCCCGATGTGAGGCCAATATTTGGATACGCTACTGGTAAAACCAGAGTGGCAACAATGATAACAATTAACCACCAGACGTATCCTTAGCAACCCAAAGTTTATCTCCTATATGAATTTAATCCATATGCCTTCACAACTGGCAAAATCATATATGCGTTAAAAAAGGGGGTTTCCTCGTATTAAAAACTTCCCATAATATATATATATATATATATATATATATATATATATATATATATATATACATACATACATATATGCATATATATTTATATATTCTTACACAATTTCTACTCAGATTCCTACCATAATTCATATATGCATATACAGCCACATTCTCCTCTTAAGATGAGAGAGTTTGCCAGTCTTTGAATAATTCATTTTCCGATATTCCTGCTTCATTTAATTTCTTGTAACAATTACGTGTCATTCCTAGTTCAAGGTATTGTTGCTTTATTAGCCAGCTTAATCTATTCTTCATTCAATTTTATTTCATTCCTACATCTCAAAATAAAACTAAGCCTCAATTAATGTGACAATTCCACCCATCCTTAACTTAGAAATAATTTTAAAAACATATAATCACGCTTATATTTGCGTTTTCTAATCTCCCTAATATTAATGCAAATGACTCAGTCTATGTATGATTCCTTAACCTAATACCGGACACTTAACGCTATCATTTCCTCATACAGAAAACTCTGTGAATGAAATGTCTTGAAAATTATATGATAACAGGAGAAATGCAGACGAAAATACTAACTAACTTTTATGCATTGTATCCTCAGAGTTTTTCACAGAATCGTCAGAATAGTAGACCGTTGTAGATTTGTTTTGCAGAAAACATGTGGTTTTAAGACCGGACACTTTCATCATGCACGTTTGATCGAATACAAAACCAAAACCAAACTATGTCTTGCTTTATCAACTATATCAAATTGTAGAAAGAAATATAATAATGAACATAGATTTAGTTTTGGAGTCGGAAAATTCACTCAACATGAATATTTGAAGGGTTCTTTCACCATGGTTAATCCGAAAACTATCTGGTAAACAAATGCATAATTTGTACACTAACCTACCATCCTACGGGGATAGCTCTCTTAAGACACTAATGCGCTAGTTGGTATCCATTTGGATTCGCGACAATATCTTCAACATTTAATAATCCGTTTCATCTCACCAGATTTTGAGAGCAAGATAAATGGAATATTCTCTTTCCAGTCATGTAATTTTAAGAATTCGACTCGTTACGGTAGTTCTGTATATTAGTGAAATATTCAAGTAATTGACTGCAAAATTAAGTGGATGGCGCATTAAAATTCCATTGCCATGATGCACGCTGATTTACACGCCTGTTGCGCTGGGTAACAAGCGCATATGCCAACTCGTAAAAATGCGTTGACCATTCGATGCATATCTTCTTAATTCAGAAGATATGCGCTCTTTTACTGGGTGTCCGGGAATAGCTAGGCCAGTAATATGTTAAGTGACCAAACAGGTGTATGCTCTGGTTATTAAATTTCGCTATGTGTAATCTGTTATTAATCTAAAGTCTAAGTTGTTCTATTTTACAATCACTGTAACATCACTTTTAAAAAATATGATAATGATAATAATAATAGGTTCTTGTGTAGCGCTCATATCTGGCACATTGCCTCTGTCTCCTGGCGTTCCATTATCATTACCCAGGATTTAGCCCAGCTGCCATTACTGCGCTCAAGCATTTTGAGGAATTAATTCCTGCCATGTACCCATTTACCTCACCTGGGTCGAGTGTGGCAAATACCAAAGAACATAGGTGCTGCGCCAGGGATTCGAACCCCGTACCTTTTTCTGCACGGTTTGTTGCGTACAAAATTGTATCATACTGCGCACCTCGCTTTTCTGCGCGTACACATTGTTTGCATTGTCGCGCAAGGCTAAATGAATTGAGAGGGATTAGTCGAGAGAGAAAAATAATAATAATAACAAGACACAAGATCGCAAGTACCCTTAATTTATACAACAGAAACCGAATGCATATCTTTTTTTCAGTATAACATGCTGTATATTCGGGTTCTTACCTTCAAACCCTCCAGCTCTTACCTTCAAACCCTTCAGCTCCGGGTGATTGCGCGTGCGCCTTGGAATGAAGTCTTTATCAAAGACGCGGGAAAGTGGTCCATGCCCTAGTTTCAAATGTATAACACATGCGAATGACCTTAAAACTGAAATAATTTGAATAATATCGTCATATTATTTCATGCTGTTATATCATTAGTAGTGGGACAAGCAGTAAATTGAAGAAGAAAAAAAAAACAAAACAAAACTATATTTCATTCCATAATGAACAAGTGAATGAGTAAATTACGCAATGCGTAATAAATGTCCCCGCCGGAAGTGCAGATCTGTGGAAATTAACTAGCCTGAACCTTAAAACTTCAGTGAAAAACTTTAGTGAATAAAATAATAATGTTACTGCATGCAAAAGAAGAGAATACCAACAATGCATGTATACAACTGAAATATAAAACATGAAAACATTATGAACCTTCAGCCATTTTGAATAAATTTGCATAAATTTGCATAATTAATGAATTTCAAAATTCTGTGTAGAAGTTTGGAAGCCCCCACCCAGCCCTATCAGATAAAACAATCGGAATCAAAATCCGATGTGAAATAGAGGAGAAGTAGCATTTTTCGTCAATTTTGAATAAATTTGCATAAATTTGCATAATTAATGAATTTCAAAATTCTGTGTAGAAGTTTGGAAGCCCAATCCAGCCCTATCAGATAAAACAATCGGAATCAAAATCCGATGTGAAATAGAGGAGAAGTAGCATTTTTCGTCAATTTTGAATAAATTTGCATAAATTTGCATAATTAATGAATTTCAAAATTCTGTGTAGAAGTTTGGAAGCCCCCACCCAGCCCTATCAGATAAAACAATCGGAATCAAAATCCGATGTGAAATAGAGGAGAAGTAGCATTTTTCGTCGATTTTGAATAAATTTGCATAAATTTGCATAATTAATGAATTTCAAAATTCTGTATAGAAGTTTGGAAGCCCCCACCCAGCCCTATCAGATAAAACAATCGGAATCAAAATCCGATGTGAAATAGAGGAGAAGTAGCATTTTTCGTCGATTTTGAATAAATTTGCATAAATTTGCATAATTAATGAATTTCAAAATTCTGTATAGAAGTTTGGAAGCCCCCACCCAGCCCTATCAGATAAAACAATCGGAATCAAAATCCGATGTGAAATAGAGGAGAAGTAGCATTTTTCGTCGATTTTGAATAAATTTGCATAAATTTGCATAATTAATGAATTTCAAAATTCTGTGTAGAAGTTTGGAAGCCCCCACCCAGCCCTATCAGATAAAACAATCGGAATCAAAATCGGCCAAGAAATGACGGAGAAGTAGCATTTTCTAACATTTGAGCACACACGGACAGACGGACGGACGGACGGACGGACACACACACACACACACACACACACACACACACGCACGCACACACGAACGGAGCCCGTTTCATAGTCCCCTCGCGAACTTTGTTCGGCGGGGACAATTAAAATGTATATACAGTACCACTCAAAATATTGGGTTCACATTGGCTTTTGTGGTGTAATTTCACTTTCATACAAGTAAAGGGCTTGCAAGGTTTGAATACATACACAACGAATTCATGAAATCTTATTTATTTCAGCGCTTACCTAGGTCATGGCACAAACCAGCAATCTCTACACGACGAATGTCCTTTACAGTGATGTTGAGCTCTGGTTGATTATCATGGAGTGTACGAATAAACCTACCAGCAAGATGGCATACTCTGAAGATACACATCAATAGAAAAATAACCAAGAAAATAAATACATGTACTTGTCAAAACAAAAACAAAAACGAAATTTTCTTAGGGAATGTTTACTCTGAGCGTTGAAATACTCTAGAGATTTATAGCCTTTGGCCAGTGGATGTTTTAAAAGGAAGAAAAGGAATAAACTGCTGAAGTAAAATCCCTTTTAAATTGTGCCGAATGCTCTCCAGGATTTTTAAAACGTTTTGAAGCAGTTAAAATTTAATGCTTTATGTTTCCTTAAATGTGATATACCATGTATACTGTGTTAGTCAAAACAAGTCTACACTTTGAAAATCGCTTTTTTTGTTTAAAACCCAGTTATGAACACAAAATTATTAAACATAATTGTTTTGAAAAAGAATCTTATCCTGCATCATTTGGTACCAGTTTGTGTGGTATGTGTTTATGCTTGGATGAACAGGGGGCATTGTTTGTGAGAGTGTAAAAATAAAATTGCGCCAACGTACTTATTATGTGATGTTTGAACAAAAACAATTCGAATAGGGGCATTAATTCGTCCCAAATAAAATGAACATGACACACATATTAAAACACACATACAGTTACACACATAAAAGGTAAGTTCCGCAAAGTTGTAAAGAAAAGAAGTAACAAAGAAAGAAAAAGGGGGGAGGGAAAATAAAGGTCCAGAAAAAAAGATTAGAGATGTAAGAATTATTTTAAAAAAAAGAAGGAAAAATGTAAAGTTTAATGTCAAGTTCACGGAATTATAGTTCATTGATTAATTTTGAACGATCGAAATGTAGCATTGATCCTATGTGGCTTACTGTTATTATTATTATTATTATTATTATTATTTGTATCTTGGCAACTTATGCGTCTTCTTAATTTCTTGCATTAGATTGTTTATTTTCAGTCTTACTTTGACCGAAACGTCAGTCCAAATTAGATCAAGCTTTCGGCCTTCCCGGCGGGCCTTCTTCAGGTTCTGAAGATAATAATAATAGTAATAATAATAATAATAATAATAATAATAATGATAATAATAATAATAATAATGATAATAATAATAATAATACTTATAATAATACATTACATTTGTATAGCGCTTTATACAAAAGTTTCTACGCGCTTTACAAAGTAAATTTATTTAAATATACATAAATTCTGTACTTAAACTGAAATTATGAAGCATAACCTTAAAAATAAGTAATTTACGTGAAAAATGAAGCATACGAAATAACTTAAAGTATTAGCAATAATTAGATTGAAGAATTAAATTATTAATGTAAAAATTACTACACATAGTATTATGGAAAGAATAAGAGACAAACCATTACAAAGTATATAGAAAGATAACAATAAACAATTACATCAGCAGGATGAAGCTGAGACTACAGTTTAAGACTAGAGAGTTATAGAGGGGAATTAAAGAAGGAATGTCTTAACCAGCTGAGTACTGAATTCTCTCATTCCCATAGGCTTAGTACAGGGACCAACCGGTTCCCGTAGGCAAAGGGTTAAGGGAGGACTTAAACGCAGCAGGAGACTGGGCATCCTGCAACTCGATCGGAAGACTGTTCCAAAACGTTGGAGCTGCCACGCAGATAGCCTCTAGCCGAGGCCTCTTGCTGCAATCCCCTGTGCTGCATTCCCCTGTAAACGGCTGCCAACGAGACTACGAGGCGCGTCAGCGCCGAGGCCTCTACTCACTTGCCCGTTGTACTTAACACTAACAACAACAATTCTTTTTATTTTAATTGAAAAAAATACCGGAGCGGTAGATCTTAATATGCGAAAAACGTTTGATTGACACTGTGGTACTCCCACCCATCTCTCCTTCCACCAATCAGTGAGCGGGACAGACTCCTACTACTAAATATGATTTTTTTAGATTCACCAATCAGTGACCAGACTTTTGCCTTCCATATATTCATAACACATCGTTTCATCATGGCGGAGACTTGTCGCGAAGAAAGGTTGACCAGAAGCCTTGAATTTGCTGCGAAAAAGCTCAAAATACCACATTTCAAGGATTTACAAGTTGAAGCCATTACCAGTGCATTGAATGGGAGAGACGTTTTTGTAAATCTTCCCACCGGCTATGGAAAGAGTGCCATATATCAAGCTCTTCCTCTATGTACCGATTTCCTGCGGACAGGCCCCACCATCTCGGACGAAACAAGCCCCGCTGCGCTGGGCGCAGTACCCGGGTGCTCACCGCTAATACTTTAAGTTGCTATGCCAATGGTTCTTTTACGCATGTATACTTTCGCATGGTCCCTAAATCGTCATTGCAAATCACACAAGTCCTTGGTCCTCTGTGACAGGCTAATTTACCTTTATTTTCTTTCCAATGCGGTACCACGCGTTTGGTTGGAGTGTCATCCATGATTTCATCCCATATTTTCACTCGAAATTGCAAAATCAAACAAAATTAACTTATACCAACTTTCCTCAAATCAGCTGATCAACTCAACAACACATGCACACGTCCACACGAGTAAACATGCACAAAAGGTATAATACAGTGTTTACAACATAACAACGGTTTACAATCACAGTTGCTCCTACGCAGGGAGAAATATATTTTATTTTTCAACTAGGACTCAATAACAGCCATTATTTTTCGGCAAAAATGCTATGAAATATAATTTTGTAATGTAAAAGTATGAATATTTGTTCAGATAAAAGAAAAAAAAAGGAGTTTTGTTTTTTATTACTTTATTACGTAAAGTAGTTCCCTCTAAAATAATGGACGAGTTCTTCGCCAAACACGCAGCTCATTGGTCAGAATGCGTGAAGACAGCAAATCGCATATAATCTGCATACAATTTGTGACGTATCACTACCTTATTTTAATACTGCATATTTAATTAGGGGGCAAGTGAGTAGAGGCCTCGGCGCTGACGCGCCTCGTAGTCTCGTTGGCAGCCGTTTACAGGGGAATGCAGCAAGAGGCCTCGGCTAGAGGCTACCACGCTTAAGGCACGGTCTCCATATCTTGTGCGAGTTCGGGGTCCGGGGCGAATTGCAGATGAGCATTAGAGGATGACCGAAGTCTCATGGATGCTGCAGGGGTCTTATGTGATAGGAGATCGATGATGTAGGGAGGTGCATGTCCATGTTTGGCTTTGAGAAACCGGGAGCCAGTGAAGTGAGAGGATTATAGGGGTAATGTGATCATGTTTTCTGGTACGGGATATTAACCTAGCAGCAGTGTTCTGAATCCGTTGAAGGGGGAAGATGTGTGAGTCAGGTAATCCAAAAAGTAAACTGTTACAGTAGTCCAGATGGGATACGAAGGCATGAACAAGTTGTTTCGTTGTACTGTCCGGTAATTCCGAATTTTACCTATCTTGGAAATTCCCAATGCTGCAGCTCGACATTTTGAACGGATATGACTTGCCATGGTGAGATTCTTGTCAAGAATGACACCGAGATCGTGTGCAGCATGAACACATCTGATGTTCATCCCATCACCCATCTGCAACACCGGAAGACTCTCGACTTCTCTGAACTTAGAGAAAATATGGATGACCTCAGTCTTCGAATCATTAAAACTAAGGTTGTTCTGGAGCGACCATGTCTTAATATCCGATATGCATTGATGTAGCCTTAGAAGTCCAATATCATGATCCCCAGGTCTGATAACGGCATACAATTGGGTATCATCAGCGTACAACGCATCCTGAATACCACAATGAGACTTGATGACATTCTCTAGGGGGCCGGTGTACAGTATAAACGCCAAAGACCAATGACCGATCCCTGGGGAATGTCCTGTGGAAACGCGAATGACTTAGAAAGGTCATCGTTGACAACAATCTTCTGCCTCCGATTCTCGAGATAAGAGGTCAGCCACTGTTGCGCAACACCCTTGATGCCGTATTCACGTTAGACCATGTCAATCAAATTTACATGGTCAATAGTGTCAAATGCAGAACAGTAATCTTACAGGACCAATATTGCCTCATGACCCTTGTCGACAGCCAATAGGAGGTCGTTCGTTATTTTAAGCAGAGCTGTTTCCGTAGAGTAGAACGAGCAATAGGCTGACTGCATTTCAGTAAACGGACGGTTTCTCTCTAAATGTACTTTCAACTGGAAACTAGCAACTCTTTCAAGTATTTTGGCGAGGAACATTTGGTTAGCTATAGGTCTATAGTTCCTTCGGTCACTGCGGTCCAGTTGAGACTTCTTTAGTAGGGGCACGACATGAGCTACTTTGAAGCTATCAGGAACATTACCAGAAGACAACGAGCCGTTTATATGCAAGTAATGACAGGCAGAAGTTCATCAACACATGCTTTGACAAGCCACGTTGGAAGAGGATCTAGTTTACAAGAAGGCATGGCGCAGATCACCTTGCCGACTTGGCTTTCAGGCACTGACTCAAAAGAAGAAAATTCACTGCTACATGAAGAGATCTTCTCATTGCAACGAGGAGCCACGTTGAATCCAGACGTGATAAGTTGAATTTTCCTTTCAAAGAACTCGCCACAGTCATTTGCCAAGGCCTCGTCAGAATCGTGATCTGGAAACACACGAACCGGAGTTGGGCAGGACAGTTTTTGGACGAACGTGAAAAGTTGTTTAGTGTCGCACTCTCTCAACTCCGCTGTCAGGTATTGAGATTTGGGACCGACAAGTGTCTCATTGCAGGACTTGCAAAGATGTTGATATATCTGCTTGTGAATCTCTAGGCCCGATTTCATGATCCTCCGCTCTGCACGGCGTTTAACTCGCTTAGCCAAGCTAACAGAGTCGATGTACCATGGATCCTGTGGCCTCAGCGAAACAACAGAAGACTGAGTGGGTGCATGCTTTGATGTATGACATTTGCTAAGGCGACAATTGCTCCTGCGACAAATGCTCCTAGAAATACGACAATTGCTCCGCGATAATTGCTCCGTCCACATTTGCTCCGAAAGCCTCCGGGCGAGAGACATTTGCTCCATTCGAGCGACAATTATTAGACCAGCTTCTTATAAAGGCCTATATGGCAAGTGTTGGCTATATAAGTAATTGAATTTTCAGAATGATTTCTACTAGGTAACTCATAATGAGTGGTTGAATACTCCCCAAAACAATTAGCTCGTGTAATAACTCATCTCTAGGACAATTACCGCCAAGGTAATTGCCCCTAGGACAATTAATCCCGGACAATTTTCGCTGAAGGACAATTACTTCTAAGGGCACCCCAGCGGATAGAACTTTCAGAACAACTAAGAGAATGTAAATATCCTAGATGCTAACTGTCCTCAGGGATATTCTCCAGGGGTAGGCGTTTTGGAAAAAAATGTCCCGACAGAAGCGGTCTGGGGATAATTGTGACCAGGCACCATAAAACCACCGAAAAGTCGCCAGATATGAATTTTTAGTTAAGGTCTGATTCTCAAAGAGGAGATTCTCAGCTTTAAAATGATATATTACTCATTAGCATTGGGTGTTCCTAACTAACTGTGCAAAGAGTAGAATGGACAGTCCCTCAGAATGTTACTTCTGAGAAATAAGGGTTTAAAGTTTGCAGTCTATTGAAATTGCTACATTTGATGGTAGCAGCCATGCCTTGTGGCATTCTGTCAACAAGGTGTTGCCCCCCCCCCCTTTTTTTTTTTTTTACCTCACAGCAGCTTATTCATGCTGCAACAATGTTTTTTTGTTTCATAAAATTAATTTTCCAATGCCTTTAATTTTTATGTCACACGCAATGGTCTCAGTAGAATAATGAAAAAGCCATGATGTTCACACCAAGAGAAGTAACGTTTGAAATTCATCGTCTCAGACATTATTTTATAGTCTATTAGGTGTCCCAAAAATTCTTTCTCATTGGGAAAAAAGGGATGTTGTAATTGTCTGGGGAAATTTGGCCGGGACAATTTGTCCTGGCTGTAGTCGTCCTAGTGGTAACTGTCCTGGGGTATAAAAGTCATAGGGGTAATTTTTTCTAGTTAGTAGTAGTCCATTAATCATGCATTTATAGCTGTTGATAATTATTTTCCTTCTTCCATAGACAATGGACTTAACACTACTCATATACCCCAAAATGGAGCTGGTCTAATAACTTTTTCCAGGGCTGTATATTCAGATATTCATTTTTATCGATGGAGCAGTTGTCGCGGAGCAATTTTCGCTCGATCAGAGCAAATGTCGACGGAGCAATTGTCGCAGGAGCAATTGTCGCAGAAGCAATAGTCGCAGGAGCAAATGTCATCGGAGCAATTATCGCGGGACCAATTGTCGTCGGAGCAATTATCCCAGGAGCAAATGTCGCGGAGCAATTGTCGCGGAGCAATTGTATTTTTAGAAGCATTTGTCGCAGGAGCAATTGTCGCCGGAGCAGATGTCGGTTCCCCGCATGCTTATCTGGAGCACATGATTGTATTGTCCAACAGCCTCAAAGGAGCATGACGAAAGTGAAGATGTAAGAGAGGAAGTCAAAATATCAGACTTAAATAAGTCCATTTTGATATCATGCAACTTCCTACAGATGATGCGTTTCTTGGTAGATGAAGGACGTACCAAGTGTGCACAGTGATGGATTCATTCTTAGGAGCTAGTTCATCAACCTTCCTAGCCGGTTAGCAAAAGGTCGAGAGTATGTCCAGCTCGGTGTGTTGCATTTAATAGTGATGTGTTGATAGAAACCAGCCTCGTCCAAAGCATTAAGGAAGGCGATCGCATCTTTATCACTGCAGTCATCTACATGAATATTGAAGTCGCTAGCCAACAAAGGGATGTTGTCAACTACAGCAACAGATTCCATCAAACAGTCAAAGAAGAAAATTCCTTCAAAAATAAGGAAAAGTTCAGTTTGTTCCTTAATGAGGGAGGTGGTCTGTAGATAGCGTATAAGTGAAGCACTGATACATCGCTAACCCGAATCGTAAGGTCCATCAACTCAAAGGACTCAAAGTCAGTCAAGTCCTCAAGGTGTACTGTGAGAGAGGAACGATGGATAATACAGATGCCCCCTCCAGAACTAGACACACGAGGTCTGTGTACTATCTCATCATTTGGTAGTGTTGCCTTAATATCCGCAAGAGTATGGTTGTCGCTATGGTCACCCCTAAGCCAGGATTCAGTAACAATGAGTACATCAAAGTCGTTGTCAAGGACAAGGTCACAGACGATGGTGGTCTTATTGTTCAGTGATCTGGCATTCCAGTGGCCTATTCGTACTCGTCGGTCAGATCTCTTTCTTGTAGGACACTTAATATGAGATGAAGTTCCGGTGAGCTGTATAAGATTATCGGCATCCCGCGTACATGTTATACGTGGAGAAGGTACAGCATTGGGAGGAGTGGAGATGTGAACAGGGATCTTCAACTTTCGCCTCATTATCCCACCACGGTATTGATGGTCCCAAGGACTTCGTTGTACTGAGATTCCACTGTATACTTTATTTACCTATCATGATCGATTTGCACTGCATATCATGCAGTTAGAAATAAAAACAACTGTGGCATATCAAGCATAAAGTGGAGCCGGCAAACGCCCCACTCCTTGATTAGAGGCCCAGAAATTATCATTGAAAAATAAATCCTCAGACAGAATCTATCCATTCAGAATTGTCCCCCATTTTTTATTCCTAGCGTACGTTTTTGTGAATTTCTTGTTTCGAATTGTACCCCAATCATTGTCTGATTACGAAATGTACATAATTTCGATCATTGAATACCCAGCACTGCCGGTAGTGTATCCGTTTTCCGAAGGTTCATTATTCAGAAACACAAATTTCACATATCAGTGTGTTCATAATTCCGAAAAAAGAGGTATGGTTCGAAATTCCGATCATTTTGTTGCATTTCTCCGCAAGGTTAGTTTATCGGTAATTTCATTGGTAAAATGAAATAGGGTTCTACTTTATTTTTAGAATTATGAACCCTATTTCATTTTGGGAGTTACGAACTTTTAAGATTAATGAATATTCGGATCAACGAACATGGCAAGAATTATAAACCATATGAAAACGACATGTAACCGCAATGCCAAAATCTCTCCATGTAATCGCGTAAATTAACAGTCACTGTTAGCATTTATGGTTAAGCAAATCGTGGCAGTGGCTATCTCAGATGATAGTTTATGGCTTATATGATTTTATTTCTTTTCGCCTTAGGAATGTGTCACCCCCCCCCCCCCCCCCCCCCCCCACGGATGGGCCCATTACTTACCCAAGTGAGTGCTCAAAGCGGTTGTGAACACCTCCAGGATATACATAGTAACATCCCCCAAGTTGTTTGATACTCCGAAGTCTCTGGAACTGCGGCGTGTCAATTATCTTGATCAGCAATTCGTCTTCAAACACCATACTGCCATGGATAGAGTCCATGAATAACTGATGAAAAAACAGAGCATTTTGTAATGATTTCAAGTATTTCGTGTGACTGTTTGTCATTGTGTATAATTTACTACACAGATCTGAATAAATCACTGTTGTTACAGCTGCTACCAGGCAGCACCCAGTACCCATCTATTACAAAAAGGAATAGCTTTTAAGTTTCAGTCCGGCTTTTGAAATAATTCAAGATTGTTATATGTACATTTCAACGGATGAAAAAGCACACAAACACTATTGCTGTACTGTTGCGATTGAAACACAACGTTATAAACGTTATAAAATAGGATTCACCAGTGGAACTGTAGATGTACCTCCGATAAACAAATGAAGTTTTTTGATAACCTTAAAGCACTCAATAATAACTTTGAAAACATAAACAGTTTGGAGAGACTCATATTTATAATGTCACTCAAAGACGACGCTCTCATAAAAGAATTTAAATTTTTAACATTAATTTTTTTTATTGTTTATTATCATTAAATTGTTTATTGATAAGCATATCTAAATAATAGTGTATAAGTATATGCATATAATTCTTTTAATGGCTCTTTTTCTCATCACCTTACATAACTTGTACACAATCTGGTAATTTATATTTCATGAAAGATCATGTCCAGTTGATCAATTATGAGTATTTTGTTTTTGTTTTTGTTTGTTTTAAATGCTATAATCACGATATATTGTTCAGTTTTTGTCATGACTGTGTTATTCTCTCATTATTATTATTATTATCATTATTATTATTATTATTATTATTATTAGTATTATTGTTGTTGTTGTTATTATTATTATTGATGTTATATTCGAACGAAATATTGATGGATATGTCAATGAAGTTCAGTGAATGGATACATACATACATATGATTAAGTCAACTTGAAAATCCCTTCCCATCAAATGAAAGTATACAAATCGACTAATTTTTCTAAAGATCCTTGATAGATAATGTATATCTTTTTCATGATAGAAAATATTATTTCTTATCAGTAGTGGATTCCCTACCATGCCCTTGGCCCCATGTCTCAATAAGTGCTGACAAAACAAAAAAGCAAAAACACGACACCACAAAACGAACAAACACACACACGCGCACAGGCGCAAGCACACACACACACACACACACAAAAAAAAAAAACATCCAAAAGGCATGAAAGGGTTATCACGTTTTTCACTGGGGTACAACATATCTGAATTTAAAGAAAAAAACTGCAGACGCTGTGGAATGGGGGAGGGTAATCGGCCAGTGAAAGAGAATAAGTACATACGCGGATGTTCCTTAGAACAGCATGTGTAGTGAGATACGAATGTCTGCTTATTTTGAATCAAATGATGAGAAGTCCAATAATCCATAACTCTACGTACAATTGTTTACCCTCTCCTAATTATGTCATAGTGTGAGTATAAATCCCTACAATGCACAATTTGTCGATATTTTCACCATGTATTTTTTTGTTGTTGTGAATGTGTGTGTGTGTTCATTTTGGTAAGATTGTGCGTGTGCTCGATAAAGTAGATCCGGTCGCCACAGTTGTTTTTTTTTTGTTATTGTGTAATTCGCGTTCGATCTCTAAGTTGGAGAGGAAGGAGCCGGCCGTCGACGTCCCTGCAGCCTGCGGAGTAGAGGCAGTAGTACCGCGGGTGATGGTCCCACAGCCTTATCTTCAAGAACGTTTGCCAATAGACGAGGGTGGTGTGGCCAGACGATGGGGATGCCCCTCTTCAGGATATTGATCCTCTACATCTATTGAACAATAATTGGTAAGTTCAAAACGTGTCTGTAGCTGTATCTTTATCATTATTTAATTTAAATTGTTGGAAATTGGTAATGTGGTGTTCCGAGAGGCCTAGGAGGGATTGCAAGATGGTTGCCAGATGTCTTGCTGTATTGTAGCATGGAGATCCTCTGGTGGAGATGATGGGGCGCAGAGGAGTTAGAAGCTTATGGATCTTGGGTTGTCCGAAGAGGATGGGGCAGGGAGCAGAAGATGAGCGGAGTTGGAAGTAGAGTGGTTTGGGTAAGGCATCTGATCGGTGAGGTAAATGGAGTCTAGTAGATCTTAAATCTTGTTGTTTTAGTAGTCTTGTCTGTCCATAACGACGGTGGCGTTCCCTTTGTCACCTTGTAGGATGTGGATGGATTTGTTGTTCCGGAGGTGTTTGATGGCCGAGTGTTCTGCTTTGCTGATGTTGGGTCGAGGCGGTTTGGCGTCGGAGAGGGCGTGAGAAATAATCTTGAGTCGAATGTCGTTGGCCGCTGCTTTGGTGGGAAATCGGAGTTTGGGTTCTACCTGTTGGATGACTTCGGAGGACGGTACTTTCTTTTGGGCTATGGCGAAATTAAGGCCTAGCGATAGTACAATGTGTTCTGCCTCGATCTGTTAGCTGGTGTTGGCTGAGGTTTATAACGGTGTCCCTGGGTGGTGGATAAATCCGATGTTTGTTGGTTGGGTTCCGCTGTTGGGTGTTAAGTCTGTCCAATTTCTTAATCTGCTTCCGCCGGGTGGCTTAAAATACTTCGCGTGTGGTCTCACGGCTGAATGTCTCTACTTTGTGGCGGTCGTCTGGGTTGAGCCGTTGCGTGCGTTTGGACTGAATCAAAGAGATGTCTGTGTCGATGGAGTGTAGCTTATGTCAGGCGTGCGCTATACGTTCTCTGGTGAGAGCTAGTCCGGCCCGGTGTAGGACGCGTCGGGCCTTAGGCCTGTCGATCGAGGACTTGATTTGAACGCCTGGGGATGATATTGGAGTCGCGGCAGCGTTTGAGGAAGACGAGGTGATTGTTCAGTTACTCAAGGAACACAAGAATTGCCAATTACGACTAAGCGGCTGGGATAAATCAGCCATCGCCAAACACGCCCAACAACATGACCATCGAATCCACTGGGACAATAGCCATCTCGTCACATCTACCCGACACTGGAACACCATGAGAAACAGGGAAGCCATCAAGATACACCGAAACAACGCCGTACCTCAGGACACTGGCCTTCATATCAACAACATCTGGTTCCCACTCCTCCACAACGAGACTGCCACATGTACTTCACCTCTACCCCCATCTCTACCCTCCGCCGCCGACCCTACCCGAGACACAACAACCACAACCGCCATCGTCGACCCTACACACCAAGCCACAATATCTCCCTCCCCTGAAGCCAAGGTGTAGATATGCCACTGGTGAGGATGATAGCATAAAATGATGAGAATGAGCATGAGCTGAGGAGGTCTTGGTTTGTTTCTTTCATTCGCGTATAGAATGTAGCAGATCGCTGTGAACGACGCTCCTTTGCCGATATACACACATTTAGCGCAAGCATGTTCAAACAGCGCGCCGAGAGCAGCGGCCTTGTCTTTTAATACCTGCCGATTCGGCTCGCTTCATGAACGTTTATGCAAGATCCGCATCACTCTACTAATATGGTTCAATCTATCATATCACAACTACAACACGCACTAGTCACAGTCAGAGGAAGATCTCGTTCAAGTTTGATACATTAAAAAAAAAAAATCAACTGGTACCGTATCCTTTTTTTTTCTTTCTTTTTTGAGGAAGGGGGGGGGCAGTCACAAACACCCATTCTAAGTAGGATCATAGCTCTATAAGCCTCCTGTATTCTTTTCACAAAATTACTCATGTACGGAGCACATGACATCGACAAGATAATGAATATATACACCCGGCTACTCATACATGCATGTTGATTTCACCTTGTTTTCCAAGCAGTAAACTCGTCTTATAACTCTACCAAAAAGGAGATTGTGAGGATATAAAAATACATCCACGACTGTAAAATGTTACTTCGTAGTTATTCATTCAAAAAACAAAAAAAAAAAAAAAAAAAAGACATTCACATGAACTCGTTAACAAGAAAAATTGTAAGCTCTGACAGGATTGCATTTGCGTATTGATACCACTGCCATTCGCTGTCACTAAGCCACGATCACCGGTCATCTGAACTTGTTTTGTTGGTTGAACGCCACTTACGTGTTAATCTGGGGGTAAAAACCTTTATATTGATATAATAGTCTTGATATTTGGGATTTGCCTTCATATGTTTACTTTAAATCATAGGGATTGCTGTTCTTACCTTTTTAAACTGGGCATGTTTACTCCGAGTCATCCTTACATCTGTGATAAAAATGTTGAAAAAAACAACAACACAAAATGAATGTAAGCATTTAATAACTTGAAAATGTTGGAGAAAAAGATCCAATGTATTTGATTTATAAAGACGATAGGGAGCTTGATACATGCATTACTGGTATTCGAAATTGTTCAATGATCAAATAATTTAACAATTATGTAGAAATTTTTGTGAAGATGTACTGTAGTCATACCTTTGTCAAACTCCCTATTAACCCATACCATGCCACAATCTTGTGTACTGATCTGCGTAGAAGTGCCACGTACATGTGCACTAGCCTGTGTTCGCGTGCCACAACCTTGTATAGTAGCCTCCGTAGCTATGCCACGTACATGTTTAGTCGCATTGTTTGTTCACGCTTAAGCACCCCAAAACTAAACCTGGCACAATAGGGATTAGCACTGTGGCACTGGGGTTGCTACATGGGAGCTGATTAAGGATTAATTAATGCATTATCCTGTTTTTATGAACTTTTATCAAAGACATTTAGGGTCTGTTCTTGTAAATAATCATGGGTGATGGACTAAATGAACAATCTTCATGGAGAAAAGGTTTCAAACACGATCTAGTATTAAAAACCTAATATTAGGCCAGATTGTACTTGAGGTTGTGATAGAACGAAGTACAAAAACAAATAATATCAAATAGGTGCAAATAAGAAATGTAACAGTGTTCAAACAAAACCACAACTTTAATCACAAACCTTGTGGTTGTCTCTCCACTTCCAATAGTTTATTGGTTCACATAATTAAATGCATATCCTGTGATAAAAAGTCACCTAACATTTTTAAAACTTTGATACAGATTTGACTCGATGAAGTATATTGAACCCATTATGTTTAACTAGTTTCATAAGAGTGTTGTTGCACAAAGTAACCGCACTATTCAAAAAGGATTCTCAAATATTAGCAGAATTCCATATGCCTTGAATTTTCCAGAGATAACCAAGGTTTTGAGCCCTCAAGGCCAAGGCTAATGCATCCAAGCCAAGGCATCACAACAGTGACAAGCTATATATATATATATATATATATATATATATATATATATATATATATATATATAATAGAAGTTCTGCTCGGGGATGAAAAGTAAATCGCAAACAATAAATAACTCCTTTAAGGAGACAGTGTCTTCATTCATGGTTTGTGATATATTCATATATATATATATATATATATATATATATATATATATATATATATATATTGTAAGAAATGTTCCTCGAACACAACGCTGGTGGTCACTCATAGTTGTTTTAGTGGAAGGTATAATGAAAGAAATGTCACTATGAGACGGTCGTAGCTTCTATTGTCCTCCTTTATTTGTCAAGCTTTCGATCAACGATCTTCATCAGGATATGTGGACAAGGTTGTCGTGGTGACTAGTCGGTGTTACTTTTTAAGGTGACATGGGCTTCTTTGGGGATCAGTGATCCAGTTGTGGGTGAGTGTGATGTCATGTTTCTGGCGCACACACACACACACACACACACACATATATATATATATATATATATATATATATATATATATATATATATATATTGTAAGAAATGTTCCTCGAACACAACGCTGGTGGTCACTCATGGTTGTTTTAGTGGAAGGTATAATGAAAGAAATGTCACTATGAGACGGCACAAACGCCAGAAGCCCATGTCACCTTAAAAAGCAACACCGACTAGTCACCACGACAACCTTGTCCACATGTCCTGATGAAGATCATTGATCGAAAGCTTGACAAATAAAGGAGGAAAATAAAAGCTACGACCGTCTCATAGTGACATTTCTTTCGATATATATATATATATATATATATATATATATATATATATATATATATAAAGAAAGTGTTCTGCGTCGGTTTTGGTAAAATACAAATAGAAAAGACAAATATAAATCCAAAAACCGTAGAGATGTCAATTATCCGATATTTCGGGCATAGCCCTTTGTCAAGGAATGACAAATTTATTAAGCGTCAACATGATCAAAACAAAAAGCAAATAAAAGACGCGCAAAATGGTCGCGTAGAAACAAGATGTAAGAACGCCCCAAAAGTGACGTAACAATACATCAAGAGAAGAATAACGAAGAAGAGCTAGGAGAGAGAGAGAAAAAAAAAATAAAGAGGAAAAGAGGAAAGAGGAAAAGGGGAAAGAGGAAAGGGAAAGAGGATGAGAAAAAGAAAAAAAAGAGAGAATGAAAAAGAAAAAAGAAAAGAAAAAGAAGGAAGAGGGGGGGGGGGAGAGAGAGGGAAAGAGAAAAGAGAAAGGGACAAGAAAAAGAAAAAGAAAAGAAAAGAAAGAAAATTACGTGATGGGAAGTGAGCGGAAAGAAACATTAATTCCTCTTGGTTGGAGGCATGTTGGAGGCATGTTGTTTAATATATATATATATATATATATATATATATATATATATATATACATGTATATATATATATATATAATCGTAAGGAAATAACATGTATATATATATATATATATATATATATATATATGTGAGGCATGCGGCTTGTCTTTCTTCAATATGCACCTGCCCCCGACAAAAGAATTAATTAATGAGGTTGAAGATTTGTCAATCTATGGGTCAATTGAATCTGGTGTCGCCGAAACCACTGGCCTGTCTCCGTGGTCTAGTGGTTAAGGCATTTGCGTTCTAGGCCGACGGCCAGGGTTCGATTCCCGGCGGAGACATTTTTTCAACCTTTGCAAAAATTTCAAAAGGGAGGACAGCTCTGGGGAACATAGATTTAAGCTACGCAACCATTATTCTCTCCTTTTCATTCCTCACAATTAATATATATATATATATATATATATATATATATATATATATATATATATATTATCTATATAATGTGATGATGTTGAGTCTACTTTTACCATTCGCTGTGGTTTGGGTGATATAGAACATAACTTTATAACTGTTTCAGAATAAATTTCTGAAGAAGTCGAAAGACGAAAGCTTAAATTTCCTGAGTATCCTGCGTCATCTTTGGTTTTGAATTCATCCCACTATATTATATATAAATATATATATATATATATATATATATATACATATAGTTGTGGTCAAAAGTTTCGGTTCACCCTGGATTTTGAGACGAGTTTTTAAATCAGTTTATATTTCCTGTGAAATTACCCTCTTTATTCTCGCAAAGACAATTTTACAGGTTTCGATACTATATATTAAAGATACATCTACTTATAATGTTGTAATAACAAGTGTTTTTTTCTCTCTCCGTTTTGATACAAAAATAAAACTTTATTTTACAAGTTGATTGAAAATGGACTCATACGTTAGAAATTCCTAAGATTTGACTTGTTTGGGAAACAGCCTTGTAAATTAAATATATTTACCATGTTCACATGATTACTTTCATTATTAATTAACTTTAATATCAATCCAGTATTCTTGTAGTAATGGTCCAAAGATTTCTCTTTGCCACTTCTGTTCCTTAGTCCCACATAGGCCATTTAAGATTCAGAAACTAAACTCACTATTAAAGGCTTTCATTTCATGATATATCACATTATTTTTGTAACTACTGTTCCTGCATATTATGTAGCATGAATACACGACGTGTTATTGAAAGAAGTAGGCGAAGAAGGGTAAAGAATTCCAATGGTTTGGCATGTTCTGTCTTTGAACTCTAAGCCTATTAAAACAGCGTGTCTTGGACGAGTTGAACAGGGATCATCAGTGGACATTTATGGCGGAATACAGAATTTATATTTCAAATAATAATTCTTCTAAAATTCATTAAGGGAATGTAATAACATTTGAAAGTCAATAACTACAACTATGGTTACTTTTGACAAGTCCAATGCATACTTTGGTTTTCTTTTGCTTTTGAACAGAAACGAAATTTAGAATTGCATAAATTGCTATGTGATTTTCATCAGTTATGTGTATGCATCCAAGTAGAGTTAAAGTAAATCACACCTGAACTTTTCAGAACATATCATGTGTGACCCTCCACCACAAAACGACCAATAAGTCGGAAATTTGGGTTTTTAAAATTTCAACACATGCAGTTTGAAAGCTTAGATTCTAAGCTTTAAAATGATATATAACTGGTCTTGTATGGACTAAGCAAACCCTTGTGGATTACAATGAGAATGTCAACGTGTCAGACAGGCTAATGACCAAAACAATAGAGAAAACGGGCTCTAAAGAAGAGTGACCATTTAAGAGCGCCTAATCTGTGTCCCATGCACAGAAGGTTGAGTCAAAACTCCCTAGCATACACTGTGAAGTACTGATTGGATTGGGTTGAAACTTTACATACCTTCAGAAAAGATATATTTCTTCGTTCCTCTAGATTTTGAATATCAGAAAGTGCATAGTTTTTAAGCTATACCAGAAAAGCGATGTGAAGTACAGTCCCACAAAGCTACCACACAAAGATTGAATGTCCAGGAAAACATGGTCATTTTGATTGAGTAAAAACATATTTCAACATGGTATTTTAACCTGAAATTTTGTTAGATGGTAGGTTAATAAATGAACTTTCAGAAAATACGAAAAACTTAAAATCAAAATTTCCACCCAAACCACCTTTTCCAGGTGTTTACTCTAAAACTCCCATTGTGACTTATTGGTCGTTTTGTGGTGGAGGGTCACATATTATAAAACATGAAATGTATAACCTAGCCTTTTGGCAAATTTGTCAGTGCCTAGAAACAGGGACGCCGCTAGAATATTTTGAATGTTGGGGGGGGGGGGGGGGAGGTGTGACACCCTAATTTGCCGACAAAAGTGCTGCATCATACTCTCCCCTCCATAACAAAAGAAAATCACATATGTAGAAATCTTGATCATAAGGGCCCATTTTTTCTAAAGGGACGGGCTGACGCCTTTAGCCCGAATATCAACTTTTCAATTTCTAAATTTTGTATTTATTTGTCGTAGTGAAAATGTACAGAAGTTATATAATTATCAGGGAACTTCGACGCCCAAATATGCGGGTATTCTGGCACCTCACTGCCCGATTATGAAAGTGGTGGTTGCCCGAATATCGGAACTTTGAAAATCCTCGGGGGGTGGGGGTGGGGGGCTGCACACAATTGTCGAAAGGGGACGCCTTTTGCTCGAATATCAACTTTCCAGTGATTTTGCGAGCGCGCGAAGTGTTATACCCCCTCCCCCCTCTAGCAACCTAGACAAGCTCATCATTTTGGGATTACATTATTGTGACCAAACTATGCGCTGTAAGACCGTAATTTATATAATTTCCAAAAATTAGAAATATTTTGCTTTCAAATGATACATTGATGGCAGTCCTATACGTACATGCCTTATCGAGTTGCATCATTTTTTAAATGACATGTAAAATACGACCTGCGCCAGATTTAGGTGAAACCGTGAAAACGTCATAATCAAAAACATGACCCGAATTAATCACTAACTTTAGAACCTAATGAGACTATTGGTTTCATTTTCTCCTTGTAATAATGAGGGTAAGGATGATTCCCTCATGATAATTTTTTTTTGTTGTTTTTTGCAGAAACTGCAACAAAGCAGACAGCAAGGTGATCTATAATACACATCTTTCTACCTTAATACCAAGTTTTAAGACACGACACAGCCACATCTTAAAAGAGACCAGCGGCCATTAGGAATATGACAGCCATCTTCTGAAATGAAATGGCCCTACACTATAGGTATTCTGTTTACAAAACTTACACGCCTTGCTAATAGAGAGCCCAAACTCAAAGCTATAAGCAAGTAGCCATATTTTAAAATGTCAGCATCTATTTCGAATTCGGTCATCCTATTCTGACGGAATCAAATCAAATCAAGCAAGAATTGTTTTCCATGGGCCTTAGATGGGCCCATGTGCCTTTTATATGACCTTAATTTCAAAATTGTTGTCTACCACTTATTTTAGAAATCAAAAAACAAAAACAAAAGAAAACAGAAAAACCCCTCTTATTTTACACATAGATTAATTTTGGCCTGTTGGGACCTTTTTGGTGACAATGGGCACCTCCACCACATATCTCGTTAATTCCAAAGACGTTATGTCTGACTGATTCGAAGCATTTTACTTACATTCGACAAATCGGTGACTTAATGGGATGGCCTTTTAATTGCAAATGGGCACCTAAAACACTTGTCTGAATTGTAAGGCCCGGCAATCCTACATTATACTTAATAATTATATCAAAATTATATAAGAATAATTCAGTTATGAAGGAAAAATTCTCTGAGAGAGAGCAATGTTTTTTTTCTTTGTTTGATTTGTTTGTTTTTGTTTGTTTTGATAAGCACAACGATCCCAAGGGCCCTAATTTTAGGGGGCCCAATATCCAGAATCATCGATTAAACATTAAAAACTCTACCGACATGCAAATTTTCATGTTTTTACGCAATTATTTCACCAATCCGACGGACGATAGATTTCCTATAACTTTTCATTTTTTGACACGTTGTTAGATGAGGAGAGGACCGGTGAAGATGAGCAACACGTATTCTTAAGAGTTCAGATTGAACATGTTTTCATTTATTTTACCTCAATGTATTACTGCTCTGCGTCAGTGTTGTAGTGCTTTGATGCTCGGCCTTGGCCTTAAGGCGTAATTAAGGACAATTTTGTCAGTGCCTTGGCCTTGAGGGCCCAAAGCCTTTACCATCTCCTGGAAATTCAAGGCATTTTCATGGCATGTGGAATTTCGCTATTTTAAAAATATTTTGGTTGTTTTGTGCAGTAACACTACATCATGCAGCTAATACAAGATCTAGGTAATCATAATAGATCTGGGAAATGAATTCATGTTTTACAAATTGTTAAATTCATATGATAGAACGATGATGACAGTAATAAAGAATGGAATACAGGTGAAGATTGGAACACATGTACTTGTATTTCTTGCCTTTCTTTGAACATTTTGTACGTTTGAACAAAGTATTTGCAAATTTCGGTGAATTGGGTCAAAGGCTTATGCTATATTATTCATTCCAGTGCCATATGCTTTATCTGGTACTAAATCTTACTTCAGTCATAGCCGGGCGGCTAAATAACTATGCAGCGCTCTACCATTCGGGTACCCATTTACACCTGGGTTGAGAGTGGCAAATGTGGATTAATGTTTTGCCAAATTACGTTAGTGCCGGCTGGAATTCGAACCCTCGACCTACTGACTGAAAGTCAAGTGAATGAAACAAAACTCCACTACATCTCCAATAATAAAATCAGTTACTACATGTTGTAAGGCTATATAATATTACAGTGGGTAAGCCTGTAAGAGTACAAGACGATACAAGACAGTAAGCGGATCATCAGTGGCCTCAGGTGCCAATAAAACAGACAATCAAACTCTCCATCCTTGAACCCCTTCGGATTGCTTGCGTATATCTTACCATTAGAATCCGTCGATACACGTGAGAATCCACTTCGACTGCACCAAACTGTGAAGGAAAATAGAACGGCATTTAGTGAGTGGGGCGTGTAAACTGCAAGCACTATAGGACACCCGGCTTAAAGCCTGTATGGATTCACCGTGGATTCAATCTACAACAATTCAACGACCTCTGGATCATCAATATCATGACGAAAATGATAACAGCTCACATAATGCAAATTCTAAATGTAGGTATTCATTATGAAAGCTTACCTCTGCCATTTCTTCGATACCGTTTGAAAACTATGGAAAGGCACGCTCCGGCAAGCATAAGTAGGACTACAGCTGAATCATCAACAACAATAAAAGTAGAAAGAAAGAATAAAAACAAACAGAAAATCAAAATAATCGGTACAGGTATAATCAATGAATGAGCTCCCTTTGCTTTATTACTAAAAAAGCACTATCATGTCGTTTACTTTTGACATATACTGATTGTAAAACATTTAAACAAACCAGTTGACTTGGGTAAGTGTAGGCCTGATATCTAAATATTTTACATTTTGGGCAAGTAAACGCTGTACGTATAAACATGATCATATTTAATTTTCATCAGAAAAATGTGTAACGTGGGATATCACTAGTTAAGCTTCCTCCTTATGAGTGGTTGAAATTTTCATGTTTTACAACGCAATGATTGACAAGATGAATTGTAATGATGTCTTAAAGTAGAGGTCTTTCTTCTATCCATGTCAAAAACGTCATGGACGTGCGATATATTCATTTAAAAAGGAAAGGAAATTGTTCATTTACTTCTAGATAATACATAGCATTCGAGTCTAGCATACTGCCTGAAATGACTGAAGACTTACTGCAAACTATCATGACTATCTTTACAGTACTGGATCCTTGTGGCGGAGCATTTGCCTGAGCAAAGACCGTAACGGTTTTGTTTCCAACAATTCCCGGCAAACCTGAGACCACGCATTTGTAGGGTTCGTCACTAACACTGATCAAAATTGTTACATTCTTATTTTTTGTCCCATCTGTATTTTTCCACTCATATATAGTGGATACCACTTTTTCAGATCCGTGCAGGAAATAGAGCTCGACGTGCGGATAGTATCCCTCCACAAGGCAGGTGAGTTTTGAAGTTGAGTTGACTTTAAGGATGCAGGCCCCAGAGTGAGAATCCTTCCTCATGCATTCCCGGATAATTGGAAACGGTTCATCAGGAAAAGCTTGTACAGAAAAGTATGGCAAATACTACCATGAATAATAATAATAATATCATTGAACACACAAGTCCAACAAAAAAGTTGACCATAAGTTGACCGTAAGTCCCTTAAACAGATTGATAAGGTTTCCTTTTTTTTTAAACCTTCGGTCTCATGCATCTTCCTGCATTTGCTCCGAAATTTCAATTAAGGGTCATGCTGATCCCACTTTTAA
The DNA here is from genome assembly GCA_025618425.1 of Heliocidaris tuberculata. NCBI lineage: Eukaryota > Metazoa > Echinodermata > Echinoidea > Camarodonta > Echinometridae > Heliocidaris > Heliocidaris tuberculata. The sequence continues at coordinate 38,766,799 of CM046837.1, read as the reverse complement.
CCATTTGAAATGACCAATGTATCAATCACATAAATTTATGGAATAAAAGCGTCGTTGATATTGCGAAAAAATCTCTACGTTGACTTTCTTTAAGCTGCAAGCAAACGGTTAGAAAAAGCATTTACTAGACCTAACTAGTTTCACACATACGGCCCAATGTCATCTGCACTGCATGTTAATTTATTTCGTTTGTTTATACATCATCGAGTGTGATAAAGGTATATCACTTTTGTTCATTCGACCTTACATTTGTTTTTGTTCAAATCACCTAGAAAAATGGTTTCTAAGAAGGTTCTTGTTTTGATAATCAGGGGTTTCAAAACTTAAGGGTATCTCTAGTAGGTCCATGGTTTGTCCAAAGCCAATATGTGTTTTTGTAGTGGTATTATCTGTTGCCTACAAGAATGGTTTATGCCTTCTGTAATACTATATCTCTCACCCCCCCCCCCCCCCCATCTCTGTCTGTCTGTCTGTCTGTCTCTCTTTCTCTTAAGGGGAATGCAAATGTCATAAACAAAACATCTCTCTGATCAGTATTTGTAACGAAATGATAAATAAATAATAGAGAGACGTTAATAGAGAAGTTATAACCTATCAATATTAAAAATTCAGACAATAAACATAATGAAAATTTCTGTTTAGTTAATATTTATGTAGTCATATATGGAAATGCATTTAAGAGCTTTAATCGGGCACACAGCATAACGATTTTCGACACGTTTAACTTTGAAACTGCAAACAGTAGTTCAGTTCAGTTCAGTTTATTAGATTCCATCACAATAAAAACATTTTACATTAATAAAAACATGCAATTCCACATTAAAAATGTACATAATCGGAATAATACATGTATAATCATATTACTTAAAAAACGGAATGAGGCACAGCTGTTAAAAAACCAGAGAAGGTTTTGTCGAGACAGCTTCCTAAATATTTAGAATTTAATGAGCATATATTAGAAACAAGAACCAAGTAAAGTCTTGGGTAATATCATAATATAAGAAATTGCACAGAATACCGGCACAAACCCTATACACACAAGGATACACAATAGGGATAGCAAAGGAGAAATTAGAGATGAGAAGAAAAAGAATAGAGGAGAGAGAAGGAGAAAGTTTGACACATACATTCAATGAGTGTCACGTGTGATCAAAAAAATTTTGAGTTTGCGTTTAAAACAGTTGTAAAATGAAATTTGAGTTAGATCAGTGGGAAGCGAGTTCCAAATCACAGTAGCATGATGTCTGCAGGAATATGATGCAGTTTCTGAATTAACATGCCATCGATGATATTTTTTCTTATTTCTAGTATCATAATTGTGTATTGCACTATTAATTATAAACATATTGGATATGGTATTAGGAAGCTGACTTTTTCCATTCTTAAATATAAGTATTGCACACATGTATTCATTTATCTCGTAAACATTTAGAATACCCAGTTTCTTGAACAATGGTCTAGAATGGGTTTGATAATGAGACAAGGTAATTATTCTTACAATCCTTTTCTGTAGAATATATAAACAGTGTAATTTCGTCGGGTGAGTATTAGCCCAAACGATATTACACTAGTATTCCTAGACATTATTCTTTTAATGTGAGTTATATGTGTTTTCCATGATAAGTTTTCGTCTATAAAAATACCTAAGAATTTGGTTTGAGCGACACGTTTAAGGATATTAGCTTCCATTCTGATGTTAAATGAATTAAGTATATTCGGAGAAATATGCTTATATTTGGAATGAAAATATATAAAATTAGACTTTTCTGTGTTCAAAATCAATCTGTTACAATTAAACCAATTCGATACTTTACGCAATTCAACATTCAGTGTACTATATAAAGACACAATGTCGTTTGATGAGTATAAGATATTGGTGTCATCAGCAAAGAGAATGAATTTCAATTTATCGGAACATTGTGGGAGGTCATTTACATATAGTAAAAACAGAAGTGGCCCCAAGATTGACCCCTGGGGTACACCACATGATATCATTAATGAATCAGATAAAACACCATTGAATGATACACACTGAGTTCTACCATGTAAATAACTTTTAAACCAAAGAAGTGGTATACCTCTTATCCCATAACAATAAAGTTTAGACAATAATATAGAAAAGTCAATAGTGTCAAAGGCTTTGCTTAAGTCTAAGAAACACCAATAGCATGTAATCTTTTGTTGAGTGCATTAATTAGATAATCATGGAGATCGATAACAGCCATTTCTGTAGACACATTCTTTAGAAACCCATACTGATTTTCATTCAAAAGAGAATTACTATATAAATAACAATACATACGATTGTAGATAAGCTTTTCTAAGATTTTCGAAAAATAAGGAAGAATAGATATAGGTCTATAATTATCAACATTATGAATGTCATTCTTTTTGTGAACAGATACAACTTTAGCAATCTTTAATTTAGATCGAACAACTCCTGAGGAAACTGATAAATTAAAAATATAACATAATGGTGTAACAATATAATATAACAGTACGTAGTATCTTTTTAACGTAATCATGGTAATGCGAATGCTATCATTGCAATATCACTAGTATCCCCGTTAATGTTTTCAATTCTATGAAAACACAAATTAAATGAAAAACATTAAAAAAAAAAAAATCCCTAATTGCCGTCAGTTTAACTTCCACAACCCCAGTTTCAGGACCGTTCTTAAAATCATATCAAGCATGTGGTGAAGGAAACTTCAGAAATGCTATCTTTACATTTAAAATAGAGATAGATATTCAAAACAGCTGAATAATCATCGAATGATTAAATGATTATAGGCTGTAATGCCCAAAGGATAGATTCATCAGTCATATACTATAACCCTCTCCCTCTCTTTATTCTTTGTCTCTCTGTCTTTTGCTCACCCCCTTTTCTATTCCTTTGAAACCCACTTTCTCTCTCACCCTCTCTTTCTAACTCCCTCTGTGTGTGTGTGTGTGTGTGTGTGTGTGTGTGTGAGAGAGAGAGAGGGTGCGTGTGCTTATGTTTGTCTCACCTTGCACGAATACTTGTGTCCAATTCTGAATGGGTATCCCCGTTTCATAGTCCAGGACTTTACATAAGTACAGTCCTTCGTCCTGTACTTTGACATCTTTGATGACTAGCGAGTAGTCTTCTGTGATATTGAACAGCCCTGCCTCGTAACCAGGCCCATCTCTGGTCCTAAAGAGTGTGTCAAGCGATACAAGGGGCTCGGGTTCGGACGTTCTTTGTCGTCTCCACTGAACTGAGTAGGATCGTCTCGGGAAAGGACATGGTAGAATACCTCTAGTTCCCACCTCCAGAGTAACAGTCTGCCCAGAAATACCGAGGTCTAAAATAGGGAAGACACAAATAATACTGCCTGTTAATTTAAATTATATCTTACAACAATATTAAAATACATAAATGGTAAGGGATACGCTATTAGAAATTTTCAGCATATGACCCGATGTTAGATTTACCTTTCATTTTTGTTTTACATTTCACGCAAGTAGTACTTTAACACAATTAGATATGAATCTATTATTCCGTTTGCATCTCCGTGCATTGAATGATGGAATATTCCGCAGAGTATCATATCCCCCCTCCCAAAAAACAACAAAAAACAAAAACAAAAACACACATAAACAAACAAAACATGTCCTACTAATTTTTATCCGTTATTTCTTTTCTGATTGTTTTCTAATTCTTTGAAATCGACATTTTGCTTTTTTTTTTAAAATTCCGTTTGTCTACAATATGTGTCAAAGTCTTATTGCTCTTTTAATACCACCGAGGCCTTAATATTTTCAAGGTAAGTGGACCAAAATCACCACTTAAAGATAAAGTGGAGTTCTGGTCATTAGATTGAATTGTGAAAGAAACTGTCTCAAAGCAATTTGAAAAGTTGATTACATAGCATGAGGAGCAATCCTTTCCAGGTGACATTTTCACTATGATAATTTTCTAAACTAACATTAAAAGAATGAGAAAGCTCACAAATTTTTTTTTTTACCTTTCCCACAACTCCACCTTCCCTTTAACTTAATTTAACATTTCGGAATACCACTGGCCCCAAAATATACAACTCTGTATAATCATATGACGAGAAACTACTTTCATATCGGTGAGAAGATAAAAAATGACAGTGCCTCTTTAATTGAAAGAAACTTGTACGTGAATCATCGAATTCCCAAAGTTGTAATAATAATTTCGCCTGTGGATTTTATCATATGTTGTAGATGTGTGAAGCCATTTTACCCCTCATGATGTGGTCACTGATCCTAAACAAAATGTAACATTCGCTATAAGAAAAAGAAGGCATATATCTTGCGGACACACAGATAAATAGAGAGTGAACGTGACCGAGGCGCTTCGATGGCGCTTTTTGAAGTAAGTTCCCTATTCAGCATTCTACTCGTTTTCGTATGTACTACTCGACTCAATTTGGAGATCGCAGGAATTTTGATATACGGTAAAAAAATTTGCTCCGGAAAGAATATTCCAAGGCCCCCGTTATACACTATGCAAACACATGTGCTACATGAAACGCTTACATCCTTTGTTGTGGTGATGTCCAATCGAATCCTAGCTGCGCTGGTTTCCCTGCAACATAGCTTTAAAACTAGTATTGAACAGCTGGATACGAGAAATAAATACACGAAAACCCAGATATATGCTACTGAAAACGGACAGCTGGATATGCATGGGCCACAAAATATCCACCACCGGGTTAAGGAATTCGGCTTTTTTCGGTAACCAGAAACCCACAAAAGAAAACAGGCGGGTATGTGAAAGTAAAAAAAAAAAAAAAAAAAAAAAAAAAAAAATTACCACAAAATACCTACGATCATTGGCTATTACTGATCAAAACGCCGTACGTCGACATAATGCTCCATCAAACCCGAATAACTTGGTTAGGGTTCCTATCACGAAGTGTAGGAGAGTTGCTAGCTCAGAATTACGGACGTTTTTTGTTATGTAACGTCCTATTTAACAAACTGGATGAACTCTCCTCTCTTGTCTTTGACTATGGCATCAGCGTCTGTGCTTGAACGGAAACATGGTATAGACCGGATATGCCCATCGAACTAATTTCCAGAGTATAGCGTACATCTAAAATCAAGGACCAATCGTGTGGGAGATGGTGTTGCAATTTACATGAAACAGTCCTTGAATGCATCACAAATTGACGGAGTGTCTGTTCCCGAAAATATAGAAGTGGTCTGGATAAAGCTGCGACCAGCTCGATTACCAAGGTCATTATCGTGCCTTGTTTGTGCAGTTCTCTACTATCCGAAACCCGACTCATCGGTAGAAACTCAATTGACCATCTCCTAACAACTACAGGGCCGTCTTGCATAAAAAGTTGCGTTTAATTGCAACTCAGAAAATCAAACGCAAGTCCCATATACGCGATCCTGACTGGTTCAAAATCAAGTTGCGTTTAATTTTTTGACTTGCGTTTAAACGCAACTTTTTATGCAAGAGGGACCGGATCTGCTGTCAATGAAGTACCTTAATGCAGGATTCGTCATTCTTGGTGATTTGGACCCGTTGAACATTAAAGGAAAAATAGAAGAAATACATAAGGTAAAAGAAGAGGATAGATTAAAGGAAAAAGAAAGAAATACATATAAGGAAAGAGAAGAGGATAGATTAAAGGGGGGGGGGGGGGAAGAATTGCATAAGAAAATAGAAGAGGATAGATTAAAGGAGAAACAAAGAAATACATAAGGAAAGAACAGAGGTAGTATCAACAGCAGTATGACCAGCAACGCTGTGTGCACGAACAGTACAACCGGGAAGGGAAGATGATAAAAAAGGGAATAACAAAGAAATATAAATGATAAGGAAAGAGAAGAGGATATAAAAACAAAGAAATGCATAAGGAAAGAAAAGAGGATTAATTAAAGGAAAAACAGAGAAATACATAAGGGAAGAGAAGAGGATAAATTATTAAAAGGAAAAACATTTCCTCATAATTGTCTCATGAAAAAGCCCCGTGTACAAATTGAATGGCAAAACAGTGTGTCAGAAAAAGTGTGGTCACCAAATGGAAACACCCGATACAAAGTCAATAGATAATTTTTACAAGATTATGGAAACAGTTTGTCAAAAACACTCTTGGAATGACATGATTTCAAGAATATTTGAGTGTAAATCATGTTATCAGATAACATGTGCTTAGTCAACCGTGAAATAATGGATTGAAGGTGAACAGGGTGCATAGGGTGTCAAGAGATCATACATCAGCTCAGTGCATAACTGCCGACAATTTCAAATTTACCCGTCCCTCAGTACACTCGAGAAATGACACTGACCTTGTGAATTTTGAAATTTGGTCATTTTGTCTTTTTAGTGTGCTCATTCATGCACGACTTACGTACCCCTCTGATTTTTACATTAAACGTTACCTTAGGTCCAGGAGGCACAGTCCCTTAAAGTAATTTTGCTCAAAGCTATGTGGTTCAAAACTAATGAGGAGTTGCTAAAGGGGGAACTTACTTTTTTGTTGTGTTTATTTTTCCTTTTTCCTGTTATTCTTTGTTTTTCCTTCTATCTTCTTTTCTTTTTATTATTCATTATAATGTATCTGTGTATGGTATGTTATGTCTTTATGGATTGAACTTCACTGACATATCCATCAATATTTTGTTCGAATACAAGTTCAGTGATCAGAATAACAGTAATGATAATAATAATAATAATAATAATAACAACAACAACAACAACAACAACAACAATAATAATAATAATAATAATAATAATAATAATAATAATAATAATAAACAATACGAGTAACATATGATGACAACAAAACAATATATCGTGAGTAAAGCATTCAAAACATAAACTAAAAAAAATGTTATTTTTTGTTTTTCCTTTTATCTTCTTCTCTTTTTGTCTTCCCTACGTTATTCTTTGTTTTTCCTTCTACCTTTCCCTCCTGTCTTTCCTTGTTATTCTCTGTTTTCCTTCTATCTCCTTTTCTTTCTGTATTTCCCTATGTTAGTCTTTGTTTTCCTTCTATCTCCTTTTCTTTCTATCACTCCTTATGTTATTATTTGTCTTTCATTCTTCTCTTCTTCTCTTTCTATCTTTCATTATGCTATTCTTAGTTGTTGTTTTTTTCGTCCTTACATCGTTTCCTTTTCCCAGCTTCCTTATGTTATTCTTCGTTTTAATCCTTCTGTCTTCTTCTCTTTCTATCTTTCCTTTTGCTGGTCAGCATCAACTAGTGCGGATAGCTTTCATATTCATGTATTTACGAGTCGACCCACTTCCGGTCAGGAATTAGTCGGGACTTAATCCTGCTCGAGAAGTGGATCGAGAAGTCCTCTGTTAGTCAGGGGCGGTATTCTAAAAATTATTTTTGTATCTTTACCATAAACGAAATCGGTATTCTGAAAATTGTTGTAACTTTTGTTGTATCTTTTTTTATTCTGCGCATGATCCTAATTTACATGTGCGCGCTGAAGATAATATTGTGAGATAATTGGTATTCTCGAAATCATTTTATCTTTTTGTTGTATCTTATCTTCCATGGTAATACGTTTTATGCTTCAAACACTTAATCTAGATACATTATGCATTAGTGAAACTTAGTTAAATGCATCCATACTTAATGGTGTAGTTTCAGTAGAAGGTTTTGACATGATAAGACATGTAGATCAGAAGGTCGGAGAGGAGGAGATGTATGTATGTACATTAAGAACAATATACAGTACAGTGATAGATCTGAACTTATTGATAGTTCTCTGGAAGCCGTCTGGATTGACTTTTCTCCTACCATGAGTGAGAAGTTAATTGTCGGTTGTCTATACAGGCCTCCTGTTGCCAATAACGTATATTTTGAGAAACTACTCGATGTTTTAGAAAGAGTGAGAAATGAGAACAAATAATTAATATTACTTGGTGATATTAATTTTAACTATACATCCGATGATGCACTCCATAATAATCCAATCGATACTATTGAAAACTTATTTCTTCTAACCCAACTTTGTTGATAAACCAACTAGAGTCACAAGTGATTCATCTGAATGCATCATCACATCCTAAGTTCAATTCCAAATAAACATGTAATATGTGACGTAGCTCAAATTTCTTTAAGTGACCATTATTTGATATATACATGTGTTAACTTTTAGAAAAATTAAAAGGTCATAACATAAGACGTTTCCGGGATTATAAGAATTTCGATAGATCGAGATTTATTGATGAATTAAATAGTATTGAATGTTTTAATGGAAACAATAATTCAAATGACAGATGTTTTAGTACAATGTGGAACCGGTGCAAAAGTACCTTTTAGAAATATGTAATGAATTTGCTCCTATTAAGGAAGCTAGAGTTAAAAAAACGGGTGAATCCCTGGATGACACCCGACATTATCAAGCTTATCTATATAAAGGGCTTATCTGAAACATAAGTTTGATTCATCAAAATGTCAACAAACTTTACTTGAATATCGTAAAATAAGAAATACAATTACTCGGATGATAAGGAAAATTAAAAGAAGACATTACAATGATATGTCTGATAAAGACAAAGGTAACTCATATAAATTATGGAATGAATTACATGTAGTCACAGGCAATGATAAATACCGCAATGATGCTTGTGAAGTAAACTGTGATGAAATGAATGAGCACTTTGCTAATATTGGTAAAAAATATCTTTAATTCTTTTGCTGAAAGAAAATTCGAACGGAAACATCCGGAATGTCTTTATTCATTTCATTTTAAGATTCATTTTAAGAATATTGATCCTGTTAAGACTTTAAAGCATCTTCTGTCACTTGAAGAAAATAGTAATTTGGATATATTAAATCTCGACACAAAACTATTAAAAATAGCAGCCCCATATGTATATTAATCTTTGACTTTAATATATAATGCAAGTTTAATTTCTGGTATCATCCCAAATGACTGGAAAATAGCATGAACTACTCCCGTTTATAACGGCAAGGGTTCAGAGAAGGATAAAAACAACTACAGACCAATTGCTGTTGTGAGTCAAGTTGCCAAAATGATAAAGAGGTAAGTCTCAATTTCTTGAATAGTTAAAAGAACATGATATGATTAATGTTGATCAATCTGCCTTCCTACCAAACCACTCCACTTTAACATGTCTACATCCTATAATTAATGATTTTTATGAAGCCTTAAAGACCCTATCCAGAGCCAATATAACTATACATCAATGGAAAGCTGAGGAGACGTAGAATAAAAGTACCCACCGATAATTTTTTTTCCTTTCAGCATTGCATAAAAGCAGATCGAAACTTTGCTGAGTCGCCCCTTCCCAAATACGTGTCAACAGAAGTCGAAAGAGCCGCTATGTTTATGACGTCATCCAATGTAGATCGGCACGCAGATTATCCGTTATGCGTATAATACGTATGAAAACAATAGAGTAGAACCTATAGCGAAGTTTCTTTTGTGGACTAGGTTTGTAAAGTTTTAAGAAGTTTCTTATCGAGGGTTTGAAAAAAAAATGGCTTATTCAAATATTCATGAAGAGGATCAAGATAACTTGATCATGGAATTTGATTACGAAGAGGATGACAGCAGCGGTGAAATTGGTGAGGAAGACGCCAGCGACGAGGCAAGGGATACGAACCTTTGCCCCGCAGTGAGCCCGGATAAAATGTAGGTGATCCTGCTGAACCAACGAACGCTGAAAAAAAGACTTTTTCAATTCAATTCAATTTAAAGACATTTATTTCCAACTGTTCAATATATACAAAGTAATAAATGAGCAAAAATAATAATGATGTATTTTTAACCAAAAAAATATGACAAAATATACATTAATGTGGTACATACATAGTTGGAGGACACACCTTTGAAGGCAAAAGCTTGGGGCGAGGGTGCCCTTAGTACATAATACATTGTTACATAATAAATATATAAAAGAAAATAACTACATACAAAACAAGTGAAATAGTAAATTACGCAATGCATAATAAATGTCCCCGCCGGAAGTGCAGATCTGTGGAAATTAACTAGCCTGAACCTTAAAACTTCAGTGAAAAACTTTAGTGAATAAAATAATAATGTTACTGCATGCAAAAGAAGAGAATACCAACAATGCATGTATACAACTGAAATATAAAACATGAAAACATTATGAACCTTCAGCCATTTTGAATAAATTTGCATAAATTTGCATGAGTAATGAATTTCAAAATTCTGTGTAGAAGTTTGGAAGCCCCCACCCAGCCCTATCAGATAAAACAATCGGAATCAAAATCCGATGTGAAATAGAGGAGAAGTAGCATTTTTCGTCAATTTTGAATAAATTTGCATAAATTTGCATAATTAATGAATTTCAAAATTCTGTGTAGAAGTTTGGAAGCCCCTACCCAGCCCTATCAGATAAAACAATCAGAATCAAAATCCGATGTGAAATAGAGAAGTAGCAATTTTCGTCAATTTTGAATAAATTTGCATAAATTTGCATAATTAATGAATTTCAAAATTCTGTGTAGAAGTTTGGAAGCCCCCACCCAGCCCTATCAGATAAAACAATCGGAATCAAAATCCGATGTGAAATAGAGGAGAAGTAGCAATTTTCGTCAATTTTGAATAAATTTGCATAAATTTGCATAATTAATGAATTTCAAAATTCTGTGTAGAAGTTTGGAAGCCCCCACCCGGCCCTATCAGATAAAACAATCGGAATCAAAATCCGATGTGAAATAGAGGAGAAGTAGCAATTTTCGTCAATTTTGAATAAATAAATTTGCATAAATTTGCATAATTAATGAATTTCAAAATTCTGTGTAGAAGTTTGGAAGCCCCCACCCAGCCCTATCAGATAAAACAATCGGAATCAAAATCCGATGTGAAATAGAGGAGAAGTAGCATTTTTCGTCAATTTTGAATAAATTTGCATAAATTTGCATAACTAATGATTATCAAAATTCTGTGTAGAAGTTTGGAAGCCCCCACCCAGCCCTATCAGATAAAACAATCGGAATCAAAATCGGCCAAGAAATGACGGAGAAGTAGCATTTTCTAACATTTGAGCACACACGGACAGACGGACGCACGGACGGACGGACGCACGGACGCACGGACGGACGGACGGACCAGGCCCCTAAAGCTCCGCCATTTTGTCAGAGACATTTGAACACGATTTGAACGCGCCCGAAGCCCCCATTAACATACTATGAATTATTCATTTCTTAAGATGCTCCCAACATCCGTACATGCTCTTCATGCAACAGAAACAAAAACGCGGGTCAGCGCCGAGCATGCGCATTGAGAGAGGTCAAGTACACTTAATTTATTCATGTATGTTAATGTATTCATGATATGGATTTTGACGACTTACCAGTATTGGCCAATCAGTGCCTTCCGTTTTTGATTAATTATAATAATCAACAATACAATTGAAATGATAAACAGTGAGAAGCTACGTGCCGTACTTAATTCACTGTTGAAATAATATGAAATCAAACTTGGTTAAGCTGTGTCACAAGAAACGAATCCATATGTGGGAACTTCTGACAGTAATTAAAAAAAAAAAAATGTAATTGTTTTTCTTTTTTGTTGTTGATTTTTTTTCTTTAGCAAACTTGGAATTGAACTCCCGGCCCCACCCCTAGGGCCAGACTTACCAGCTCTCTCTCTCTCTCTACCCCCCCCCCCCCTCTTAAAAAGAATCACTAACTCATGCGGCAAGGGGGGGGCAGAAATATTGGAAACTTTCTTTTCCATTTTTTCTTCCCATCTCTCTCTCACTATCTCACATCGTTGCCTTTCTCATTATCATATCATCTCACAAGTTATCTCTCTCATTATCTCTATAACTCTCTCTCTCTCTCTCTCTCTCTCTTTCTCTCTCACACTCTATTTCTCCCTCACGTCCTGTTTCATCATTCTATCTGCAGTTAGATTTGATTCATTGAAAAAAAGAAAAAGAAAAGAAATACATGTACTATTGGATTACTGCTAGTTGAATGTTCATAAAACCAATTTTAATTGCATAGCTTTTCACAATAATGTAATTTACCATGTTTACAGTTTATGTGATGAAATCTGCAATTATGATGTCCAGTCGATCTAAAACAGATTTGCTCACCTTCTGCTTGATTATTTCTCTACATGTTATCTTCGATCACAAACCGATTGTTTTACCTTATGTTTTTTGCATCTTTTTCTTGCATCTATGTCACTTTTTCAATTGTGTATTCCATCATCCACTATTTTTAACACAACGTATATTTATAATGTATTTGTTCTACTAATATGAAAGGGCCCTATAAGTATTATTCTAAACTTTTATAGAAATAAATCATATAATGCCCTACACGAAAACTTCAAACATATACTTTATATTACTAACAAAAAGTACATTTTCATCATAAATGAATTATTAAAATCAAATGACCTCACCTGCTACATGGAAGTATTACATCTTTAAATCTTATTGCATTTGTTGATTTATTTGGAATTTTTGAACACATTATAGGTTCCTGTTATACTACGGGGAGTTTATAAAATGATGACTTATGCAACATAGAATACTTGAAAATCCTGATGAAATCATCAGGATTTTTCATAACAAATTTACCCTAACTCAGTGCAGTACGCAGGATTTTCTAAGGGGGGGGGGGGGCACACAAATGCAGGTCTGTCAACTTTAGGAAACTGCTTGAAGGGAGATACGTATTTTTTTCTTGTTGCAAGCCCTCCAAAAGTCGCTCAGTGGGGGGGGGGGGGTTGATTTCATGATTTCATGGGGTCCAGTTTTCCTCCATAATTCTCTGACAAACAAACAAAAGAAGTTCTAAAAGGGGGCACAATAAAAAAAATTTTTTTTTAAAAAGGAGGGGCACAATGTATACTGTTCTTTAAAAAGGGGGGGGGGGCACGGGCTGGGATTGCCTCCCTCCCTAAATCCACAACAGAGAAATTTTTATGAACCCGATAACCTTTTTTTTTTTTTTTGTCAAGAGTTGTCAGGTGGCAGTCTGCCCCTCTGCCCCCCCCCCCCCAGCTACACTAGTGCCCTAACTCCAAAACCACAAAGTCTGCATTGAAATGATGACCAACTAATGTACATTTCAGAGTCCTAAAGATTGTTGGTTGAAATTTGATCCACACATACCAAGGGCATAATTATTTTACTTGAAAATGAAAGATGGTTATGTTAATTTTCTCTACATACATGTAAGGCTCTAGAGCTAGATGAACTAACCTGTTTTTTCCAATTTCTCAATACTGATTGTTTTTGACATTTAGTTTTATATCATATAAACAGTATTACAGACTTTCCCAAAATGATAATTTCAATCAGCAGATATAAGATCAGTTCATGGGATTATTATTTTTTTTTTTTACATTTGTTGAGATGCACAATGGATCAAAGCATTGCCTCATTGGGCCTGGCAATCACTTCAGTAATGTAAGACAAGCTAATACAGTATGGCAATTCAAATCTGCACTAAAAAACATATTCATTCAATTGATTAATAAAATTATAACATTTCCGGCAGGTTTCCTACTTGTTTCTCTTTCTCACCCTTTCCTAAGTGCATTGAGACCTTTTTCAAAGGTATTATACGCAATATAAGAACTGTTCTATTATTGTTATCATTATTGTTATCATTATTATCATAATTCATAAACATTAATGATTAGGGGCCAGGCAATGTCCCTAGGCCATCTCGAAAAGGAAACCCTCAACTCAATAGGCCTAATGAGCTAAATACATCTACATGAAAGAATTGGCTGTATTAGAATTTATAAAGTGACATGTGGAGGGGCGGGTGAAGGTGCCACATGTGAAAAGCTTTAGATGCAGTATCCTTTTCCCTTAAATGAGCTTGTTACACTTCAGACTCTCCGGAATACGAAGGATTTGATCTGTTGTAGCAGCCATCAAAGATGAAGAGGTCAAGTTGAACTCCATGCATGTCTGTTGAATGAAATGAGAAAAGAATGGAATTAATCACGTTGAAATCACATGATATGCAAATCAATGAACACAGTGGCAGTTTTTTTTTTTTTTTTTTTTTTTTTTTTTGGGGGGGGGGGGTAACTTCCGGCCTCCTCCCTTTTCAAAGAGTAGTGTACATTGTGGCCTCTCTTTTTAGAATTGTGCCCCCCCCCCCCGAAATAATAAGCTTCTTTCTTTTTTTTTTTTTTTTTTTTGCTTGTCAGAGAATTTTGAAGGAAAACTGGACCCAACAAATCTGACAACCCCCCTTTTTTTTTTCTTATTCTTCTGAGATTTGTGCCCCCCCCTTTACAAAATCTATCTTTGTGAATGAATCAAGGACATCCTTTAGTACCTCAGTTGTGGGAGTGTATACAAAGAAACTTATTCATACAGCTGAGCCTACCTCTCTTAACTTCAGCAAGTCGGTAGTTCTTTCTTCCTCTCTGAATTGCCTTTACTCAAAGTGGGATATATGCCTTCAGCATCTATTGTTACTGAAGAAGAGAAGCATCATCCTGGAAAAATAAAATTGTTCATACATCACATAATAAGTATTTATACTCCATTCATGCTGGTCTCATTGATTCTCAAAGAGAATACAAGTAAGACATAGATTCCTTTCACAGATTCTATCTGAAATTGTAATGTCTTTCTTCAGAAATATTTCAAAATAAATTTAAGTACATAATTTTTTTTCATTTGATATTCTACTTGCTATTGTTTGTGTACATGTATTATCAAAAAGGGTTGAAGAACACTCTCAAAGGAAATAACAATGTATTTACTTGTCAACACATTTTAGATCCCATAAAACCCTCTTATATTTATTATATACTTCGGATAACATACATCTATCCTTGATACTATAAGTATTAGCTCAATCTATCATTCCATCTTTAAAATCTGTAACTCCTCAACTGGATCTTAACATTCCCATTGAAATAACCATGGAGCTGCCACTTTAATTGATTTCCAAGATTAGAGCTCTAGATCTAGAACTACCATACCTGTCATGCAATCAGGGAAATGAAAAGAAAGTGGCATCTTAGCAGATTTACATTGCATTTCATCCGTCATCTCCAGTAGTTAGTGGTAGTAGTACGTTCAGCCATGCGTTGATGGGTAGATACATGTAGAACAAAACACTTGGTAGGTCTGCATATTCTTCATTTCATGTCCATCTGAAAAAGAAAAAAAAATTGAAATGATAATTGATGGTGATTCTCTTTATTACCTTTCAACAATTTTTTTGGCCCTGCCTAAAAATGAAAATGACTAGCCCATTTGATTTTGATTTCATTCCCTGCTACACTACACTAAGTAAAAAAAACAAAACAAAAACAAACAAAACAAAAACCAAAAAAAAAACAAAAAAAACCCAAAACCAAAACATACATGTCCCGACTTCTCTTAAAGTTCGTTTTCAAATTCAATCAAACTTTAACTTTTAGTTTAATTGGCTAAAAGCTAACAACACTATAGAGGTTTATTCATTTTAGCATTACAATGAGTTTAATGGGCAGAACTAGAGTAAAGACTAACTAGACCAGGACCCCCCCCCCCCAATTCATAATTCAATCACTGACCAGGCTTTCTTCCATTAGGCTAGTAATGTGCTTTACCCTAGACTCTAGTGTCTAGGACTATGTCTAACTGTTACGATTAAATCTACATGTACGTTATAGACTAGATCTAGATCTAGAAAAGATCTAGACTTAGACCACCGAGTAGGAGTCTAGATCAGATCTAATCTATGTAGATTCTAGGACTTGCCAAGACAAGACCTAGGCCTACGTCAATGACTGGCTAGGCCTCGCATGCCCGCCCCCCCCCCCAATATATATAAATAAATAACCAATAATATATAGGCCCTACAAAAAAATAAACCCCCAAAATCCTCAGTAGATCTAACATAACAGTTAGACCTTTGTGTAAGTTAGATAACAGAGGTCTAGGCCTACATCTATTCCAGACTAACTTGTTAGGTCTAACTGTCAGATCTGTAGCTTTAACTAGATCTAGACTCTATGTCTACATCTAACTTAGATAACCGATTTGTCAAAGAATTTTGGCCCAATCAACTAAATTGAAATGCAGATCTACGATAGGTCTAAGTTACATTCTACTCTAACTCAGACATAAAATCAAAATCATGGAACTTGTGAACTGCTGAAATCTTCACACCAGAGCTTGACCTTGAATTTTTGAAAAAGTAAATTAATCTCGACAAGCCACCTGGTCCTAGTTAATATGTTAATGTCACATTAGAGTCATATTAGATATTTTTCCGACTAAGTTTTGAAATTATGTGTTCTAACAGTTAGTTTGGATCACTGTCATTGACATTGATGGGGATGAAATTGTCTGGTAATGTATTTGATTTTATGACACGGTCCTGCCCGAAACTCCGGTAAGCTGTCAAGAGTGGCAGGGGTGGTAATGGCAATCGAGCTGAAACATAAGCTCATAACGATAGAAAATGTAATGAAAGTTTGACAACAGATTACCCATATTTTTTATAGCATACAGTACTTTCAAATACTTTCAAAATGTACAGAAATTCCAGGAGATCCCTCACTTTGGTAGTAATTCATATGACTGTTATTCTATTTATGAAATTTAAGCGTAATTATAGTTGTACTCACCGGTAAACTTTTCACAAGAAATTCACACTTCCTGCGGGTGACGTCATTACATTGACTTTACACACAGCGGAAGTGACGAAAAAGGTCATATTTGTTGTCGATTAATTCTTTTGGATAATTGTAATATTCATGAGGTAAGGTCCAATCAGAG